>UCOH01012501.1:0-66352 GCA_900474275.1 Synergus japonicus | reverse complement strand
GGGGGGGGGGGGGAGGAAGTCCTTATGGCTGTTTTTGTTAACTTAATTTGATAAAATGAAATAAAAAATTAATTCTGAAAAAGTAGGTTAGGTTGAATTGAATAAAGAGGTTATATTTTCTTTAAACCTATAAAATACATTTATTCAAAGTTATTTTTTTTAAATTACATTTAATTAAAAACTACAATGATTTAAAACAAATTAAAATGACCTTAAAATTACTGATTATTAGTATTCTTCGAAACAGGGACTTTTTATTTCTTAAAACTGGATGCGATACATTGTTACGAATGAGAACGTTTATTTCAACCTTAAAACTATAAACTAATAAGACACATGCATACATTTAAAATTAATATCTTATATTAATTTAATACGGTTTTATATTAATTCTAAACATATGGTAATATATTAAATTTAATTTACGGTATATGCAAATGATTTTACACATGTATATTAAAAGTATATTAATTTTGCAAAAATTTTTAACGGTTCGAGACTTTCAATGGTTATATCCCACTTTTCACGACGATCATCCTCTTCCTGGTAGACCTCCTCCTGGTGGACCTCCTCCTCCATAGGTTCGGGAAGACCTCGTGCTACACCGTTGTCGATTCCAGCGGATTGTGGTAGCATCCCTGATCCAATCCGCCAAGTCCACTACACTTATGTTTGTTGCACTTACGTTTGTTGCACTATTCACAGTTGAAATTTCACGAATAACACCACAAACACCACTGACAGGTGATGATGAATCCAAAATCACCACCTCGTGCTCCATAACGACATCCTCATCATTATCATCAATTTTGATAATGATGGGAGCCGTAGGGGTTGGAGCCAACCCCTGCGGGATTGCCAACGTTTCTCCTGCACCAGTAATCGTAGGAGATGGAGGCTGTTCCGTGGTGGTGGTTCTGTTTCCGTCATTATTATCTGTTGAAAAAAATGTTAATATTTAATAAATGAATTTTCAAATAAAATTAACACTCTAATAAATAATAATAATTTATAAAAATAAAAAACTTACCAAGAGGTGCATCCAGTCGCTTCCGCGCAATTTCTAGCACATTTCGGGCCACATGATCTAATGAGATAGTGTCCATCGCCCTTTGAATCCCATTGCGATCCAGAAGGTTGAGGATAAATTCGAGGATAAGCATCAAATTTTCCTCACTGAAGTCACCCGCGATGCCACACATCATTACGATGATGGCAATAACGACCGATAGTACCATTTTCACTACTTGTAAAAATCAATTTAATTTTGCAAAGCACGAGATTTTCGCTAGAGCGTACTATTAGAGAAACTGAGGGTTTTCAGCTAAGGGACCTAATTTTATAAAACTAGGTAAAGGTACATTTAAGAAGAAGTAGGCGAAAACTTGGGTGGTTCCTATTTTGAAAAACAGAGTTAGAAACTTCTGCAACGAATCAGGTAGTAGTCATAAAATCACACCCCGCAATCTTCTTTATGATGAGAATTTAGAGATAAGCTAAGAGCGGTGTTTGTCTAGTACTAGACAAAGCTACAGGCGAGAAGTGGTGATGGTTGGGATAGCTTGGGTGGTTTCTCTTAAACAAATTTGCAAACACTTAAGGAGGCGTAGACAATTTTTACATTTTGAGAAACAGAATTGGAAAACTTTTATGGAATCAAATAATAGTACTAGTTTCAAAAATCGTAATCATGTGAACTTGAGGTGGGGGAGGAAACGGTTTTCATTGGTTGAAGATATATTGCATCACACATGTTTCCGCAGAGCAACAGAATCCCTATAAAAAGACTAGGGAGAGACGTTTTAGAGTCAGTTGCATGTGAGAAAATGTATAAGAAAATTGATAGATATAGCATGTCTGTGTCTCAGAATGAAAAAATGGAAGGTGTTGAGGAGCACCAGCAGAGTGAAGTCGCTATGTTAGTGGAGCAACCTTCAATTGAGAAATTTCCATCAAAGAAGCGTGCATACCCTGCAGAGATGTCATCATCATCGTTATCATCGCAATTATGCGAAAGTGGATCAGTGAAAAAAATACAACTGTCACCACGTCAACCCTTGATTCTTTCAAGCATGTACGAGTTGAATAATTCTTGTTAAAAAAAAGCAGTAGTTGGTCTCGAGCTTCAACCACATGATCGATTTGAAACGGTGATACGATTCTTGGATAATAAATCTCGTGGAATCTCCTTCAACATCGATCAATGGGCCAGATTTCAGCAAGTATTTGACTCCATTTCCTCCTACTTTGACGATAAGCATTGCATTGTCATGAGCTCTAGTTCTCGATCTTTACCGATTATAATCTGATTTTCACAACTTCTTATAACACAAAAGCTATTCTAATTGAACAAATTGTGAAGAATAATGAGAATTCACCAACTACAACAACAACAACGACGACGATGGATGCAGCTGTGGTGATGAAAAATGAAAAACTGTATACACCCAACATTGTTTTTCAATCATCTACATTTGAAGGATTCGTGAATATTGTGGTCTGCATCGATGAACATGTGAGGCGTTTAAAAAATTTATCATCTAAGGTCGAGCTCTGCAAGTATATTTTCATCGAAGAATTGACTGCTTATTTTCTGTCGGAGAAAATGTACAAGACATCCAGTGAGTTTGTGCGACAAATGGTGAATGTAAAATTTGAGTTTTTTAAACAACAATTAATGAGCAAATTATCACCAGAATTTATAAATGCAGATTTTGAAACTGTGTTCTGCGAAATAATATGTATTTTAAACACAATCATTAGTAATATTGTGAAAGATAAGATCTGTGCAATTATTTTTAAAAAAATTTACGAATGACTCTTAAAAAGTTTTTTCGTAACTTTTGTCCTCATACTTAATTACAAATGTCATTTTTGAATATGTAATTTGTATGAGAGATGTATCAACACTTTTTCTAAAATAATAATTACACTTTCTCTGAAATAATAATAATAAACTCACAGAATTAAAATTATTTGTAAGCATTTCTGAATTTCAAATAAAGAGAAATTTTTCAAGTAATCTGGTATTTACCTTTCTTCTTCTTCTTCTCCTGCTTTCCTTATCCTCGTATTTACACTTTAAACAAAGCTCCTTAGGTATAATAATCCGTTGTATTAAGGAAAATAATAGAAAACCTAAAGCCCTAAGATGGATTTAATTTTATTACTGTTATACTTATACTTATGCTTGCAGTAATATAGTTTAGACTGTAGATAGGAAAATACGAAACCCAAAGTCCTAAGATGGATTTAATTTTATTACTGTTACTCTACTACTTATAGTAGTTGCTTTGACAATAGCAATATTTGTCGAGAGATTGAATGCCAACTGCACGTGCACCTCGTGCGAGTATTGGTAATACACGCGAAAAAGTCCACCCAAAAAACTACCGATGCCATGACCTCTCTGATAGGTTGATCCTACATAAACTTTTGATATAACACCTCTACCGACTTGAGTGATGTAGTAATCTGAATAATAACTCATTTTTGCTTTTAATCAATTTTTTTAAAATGTAGTGTTATGGTCAGAGTACCAAACTCAAATGGTATGGGAAGTCCAACATGGTCTCTTATATCCATTTCAATTGTACAACATTCCGTGTGAATAAGTGGAATGTAATATGGAGAGGGAAACTGTGTTATCTGAGTGGATGCAAAAACATAGTTTCGTGTATCAACTGGAATGATTTTTAAAAGTGGAGTTTGTACATCGCCAGCAATGTGAGGTTCACAAATGTCACAATAAATAAACATTTTTTCAGGTAAATCACGAGCCAGACTTGGTGGATGATTAGCAGAATGAAATTTGTCTACTGATATTAATTCTTGCGGAGCAAACCCGAGTATACGCGATAGTTTTTCACTAATTGCGAGAAAATGACAACCTTTTAACTCACAGTCTTTCGAGTAAATCTTTTCAAGTTTGACGTAACAATCTTTATCCTCTTCAAATACAACTGCCACGTGCTCTCGAGCAAGAGGTGTCTGGTTTATCGCACGGACTAGATCGCTTACCTGAGAGTATACACCAGGTCTAAAACGATTTACAATAGGTTTTGACCAAACACCGGTCAGTATACCTGGGATATAATTGAGGCTATTCTCCAAAAAGTCATTTTCACTTTTGAGAAGGTAGGGAAGCCGATATTTATCAAGAAAATCTTGTCCATCGACATTGTTTTTCTTATCGCCATTTTTTTTGTCATTAAAACTACACGATTTTCACTGTGACGAATGTTGTTGTTGTTGTTTCACATGAAGAAATGTTTTTGGGAATTGAATTTCTACGAGTCCCACTACCCAACGCCCCTGCAAACGGATCTCGTGTGGTAATTGTGTGGTGAAACGGGTTGTAGCATTATGAGGAAAATACTTCATACTACTATTGCTCGGTAAAATTAGATGAAACTGATTATTATTATTATTATTATTCATTTTAAAATTTTTGGATCGCTTGCCAGTATCCAAGAATTAAATTTATCGGTATATCCCATCCACTTGACAAGTAGTTGTTTTTTTGCACCTTTTCCTTTTGTATTTATCACTCGTTCAATTATATATTCTTCCTCTTCATAATTTTTTTTCTTAACACCCTATAGTTCTCGCTCATAGAAAATGCCATCTATATCCTCACTGGATAGATCTTGCAACTCGTAAACATATGGTGATTGTCGACGAGGTGTATTAATTACACGTTTGATCACAAAAATTTCTTCTGTCCACCCTGCCGCAAAGAAAACGTTTCTCTTTACTGATTTGAACACGATCTCCAACCTTATATTTAGTCATTTTAGCTCTTGATGCTTTTTTACCACATTTTCATTGGATATTTAAACGAGCTTTTGCTGCATTTTCCAAACTCACTTCTAATGGACGCATTCCTATACTGGAATGTCTAGAGTTATTATCTGCTTGTACAATTTGTTGTAAAAAATCAATGTAACGATGAGTATTGCGATGTGTAAAATATCTCCACATACGTTCTTTAAGTGTACAATTGAAACGTTCGACTACAGCAGCTTTAACATTTGGATCGCGCACAGGTCGAAATCTTATGTCGTGTCTTGATATGAAATTTTGAAAACTTGCACCGAGAAACTCTTTTCTTCTATCACTCTGAAGTTTTGCGTCATTTTTTGTCAAAATACTTTCAAAAGCCTTTCTCACCTCATTCGTAGATTTGTCTTTGAGAAGCTCGACCCAGACGTATTTACTCAGCACGTCGATTACCACGAGCAGGTAGACATAACCGTTATTGGCATTTTTCAAACTCTTTAAATCAACCAAATCTGCTTCCCACAAATCATCTATATTTGTTATATTGTAATGTACTCTTTTGAAACGTCGATGAATAGGTATATGTAGATTATATGAATCTTGACCTTTTAACCAATCAATTACCTTTGCACGTGAGACTCTTCCGCGTACTGCATTTGCAAGTTTTTCAATACCTGAGTAAGAGGCCTCGTGAGCCGGGTCAAAATATATATCCTCTAATATTTTCATGATTTTAAAAAAGTGACAACCGCTTGAGATTTTTTCTCTTCTTAATCGGTTTATGTTGATCTTTTCTTATTTAATTCCTGTTTCTACTTCGTCTAGTAAGATCGCTAGAGACAGTGCTTCTATTACTGTCACTATCTTTTTCTTCTTCTTCGTTTTCATCATTTGTAATCAAAGGATGTGGATCGCGATACTGTGTACTCTGACTCAAAGTTACCCCTCTCGACGATGACGTCGAAGAAGAGATTATATTTTTTTCCCAGTAATCTGTATTTCCTACAATCTCTCTCGATACACCAATTTCATGAAGGTGTTTCCACAAATAAACCGATCCGCGTTCCGCTTACGCGTTCTGCTTTTGATACGCGTTGAAAAGTAACTAGTACCAACTCTCGCTGGCGAAACGAAAAGTTACTAGTGATATAAGAAATGGTTTCGGGTCGGTCAAGATATTGAATAATTAATGCACAAAAGAATACTTGATCGGATCTAGAGAACGGCTCTGGGAGGGGGGCACATAATAGATTTACATGTAACTATTGTAGTCTCTCACTTTAGGAAAAGTCATACAAAATAATTACACGATATTGAACAATATATTGAATTGTACAAAAAACATGTTTAATTTGACTTACAAAACTGTACCAAGACTGGTAAATAAAATGTAGGTAACATAATGTAATATCTTTTTTTTCTTATTTTAATATTTCTAATTATTTTAATTATTTCGTATGACTTTTCTTAAAGTGTGACACTATAATAGTTGCTTGAAGAAGTAGTCATATTAACAATCCAGAAAAAAAATGCTAGTAGAAACGAGTAATGCGTACATATAGACCTATTTGTTAATTTAAATATTCTTAACATATTTTTAAAAATTCCTCAACAATTGTAACTATTTTTTTATATTATAATTACAACTGATTTTTGTAATATTGTTCCAATCACTTGTACAAAGTATATAACTTAATCTTCCGCATATATTGCCCCTCTGGATTCCGGGTTATTTAAATTTTGACCAATATTTTTATAAAGACCATTTGAATAAAGACTTTATTTTAAGTTTTGAATAAATAAAATTGTTATTTTGTTATAATAAATTCCTTGCTCACAATTTACACCAACAACCTATACTCTCAACCAAAACGCTTACACCGACGTCCAACATACTCAAACCTCAATACGCGTTCACCGAGGACCAACACTCGAATCTCAATACGCGTTCAGCGTCGACCAAGACTCGCATCTCAATACACTTAGCAGAAATATAAAGTTGCAAAACATTTTTCTTTAATTTTCATATTAACTTAATGAAACTTTTAAATTCGAATTTTGTAAGTTTTCATGATGAAGAAAATCTAAAAATTTCCTTAAACGTTCAAAATTAATGTTTTTTACCTTTTTGAGGACTTTTGTGAATAATTTCAAAATTTTTATCCGAACCAAACTGTTTCATTACTTTCTAATCTAAAGAAAATTTTTCATATGAATGAATGCGAATTCCATTCAAAATCAAACCGAACCTTTAATCTTAATGAATACGGTCAATTAGAATTAATCAGAATTAATCCAAGCTTATAATTCGACTAAATCCGGTTTAATTTTGATTAATTTTAATTGAACGTATATATTGAGATTACAGGTTCGGATTCATTTTCAGTGGGATTCGGATTGAAAAACTTTTTTCTAATTAGATCAAAATAAAACTGTTTGGTTCGGATATAAATTTCGAAAAATCATGTTTTCAATTTAAAAATTTGTCTTTAAATTATAAACGGCCTCAGGCACTACTTGAACAATGCAACGAATTTACATATTTTTTTTTTGTAAATAATGCTGCTGAATGCAACAAACGAAAAATTGACAATCTGGGATCTGATTTTGATAAAGGTAATTAACATGTTCTGTCTATACTATTTGAGAATAATTTGTGTCATTTACTAATATTATATTAATATTATAGTACACTCATTTCTCGATCGACGGCACCGCTCGGGGGTTGAGTGCCTTGAATGGGGCGAAATTTAAATAGATCGAGCTAGCACTCTGACGTCACCACTCAGGACCGTATATATGTCCGCCGTGTCAGTGGATGAGTGAGTCTCGTGGCGATTCTCTAAATTATTAAATTCGAGAATCAATGTAACCCAGTAGGCAAAAAATTTAATGAAGTTTTTAGAACGTCCTAAAAACAACCTATGTCAGGCCATAAAAGTCCAATGTTCCAAAGACGTTTTTAGGGCTTATTTGGAACATTGTACGTTTTTTGGCCTGACATAGGACGTTTTTGGGACATTCTTACGACGGTCTAAAAGCTTCTTCAAATTTTTTGCCACTAGGAACTTTCATAATTTAAATTTTAGCACGAAGAACCGAATGCTACCGAAACAAGCCACAAAGTTTCCCGAACCGAGGTGAGGTCCAAACAAAATGGCGTTCTATTAATCACAACACTTTTGCACCGCATCCGCTATCCAGTTATTATAATATAGACATGGATGTAAGTACTCCATGGATGGAGTACAAAGTCCGAAACTTTAGCAAGGGAGATATGCCAGCTGAGTTGCGAAGGGGGCATGGAACGACCATATTACCTGGGAAAATTTTGAAGCCTCTGATTGGCTGATTTGTTGCTTGGCTGATGATAGGTAGATTTTAAAAGCCCGCATGCAAATCTCAATCAATCGAAAGCCAAGAAACTTCCCACGGCTACAGAAATTCTGCAATTGACTGTAATTTGACGCGCGATTCGAAATCGAATTAAGTTGACCAATGGGATAATTTCTCCAGGAGTAAGCCCAAACAATGCGCGTACAGGCTGCCCCGTTTGAGAGCACTGGTGAGTGTTGGCTGTCAAGAGACGCCAATAAATGGTGTTTCTGTGCTCTTTATGTTGCGTTTCTTTTATTAAACTTAAATAGCTTCGAACAATTTATTATAGGGAGAATACGGATTTCAGAATAGAGAAATAAGGATCATAAAATGGATGATTTACCTATTATTTCAATATGTATAAGCTATTTGAACTTATTAAGATCTCACAAAGAGTATCGTGAATGAAAAAAGAAGTTCAGAAGATGGTGGCTTTAACAACACCTTCGAAAAACGGTATGCGAGTGTTTTGGATTATATTCCTCTCAGTTTTTTTATTTCCGAGATCAAAACGAACAACAGTTTCTGAAAATGATGGGTATGACGCATCAACAATTCGATGAGTTACACTGTATACTTCGAGATAAAATAGAAAAGTGCACCATAAGAAGAACGCGGCTACCATCTGAACTGAGGCTTGCTTTAACATTGTAGTAAGTATTACAAATTTTATTACAATTATTATTTAATGAACGTTTCATAATATACACGTATAGTAAAGTTGACAAAAAAGTATTCACGTAAGTATATAACAGTGAAATACAACTTTTTTAGTCTCAGTTATTTGTCACATGGAGACAGTCTGCAATCAGTTGCGAGATTGTTTTATGTTGGAGTTTTTACAGCCAAAGAGATCATAAGTGAGGTTTGCACACAAATTTGGAACGTTCTTGTCTTGACACACATAGCAATGAAAAGTGAGCAGGATTGGAGAAATATTGCTGATGAGTATCTGCAGCAGTGGGGTTTTCCAAATTGTGTAGGAGCCATGATGGCAAACACATAAGAATTTTAAAACCTCCTAGATCAGGTAGTTTATTTTTCAACTATAAAAAAAATTACAGTTTTGTTTTGATGGCAATATGCGATGCTCGGTATAGATTTTCTTGGGTTGATGTTGGAGATTATGGTTAGTTGTAAACACTAAATACTGTAATAAATAATTAATATTAATTTCACTCATAGTCAAAATTATTTTAGGATCGCTGAGTGATAACAGCATTTTTGGCGCAACAAAGTTTCATGAACTGCTTGTGAATAAACGAGCAAATTTACCAGCAGCATGTGCTTTACCATACAGCGAGGTTGTTGTGCCATTCTCTTTCATCGGTGATGCAATTTTTACACTCACAACATTTCTAATGCGGCCATACCCAAGAAGATTTATTACCTCACGCAAAGAAGACCTCTACAATTATCGGTTAGTATTGTACAAAATTCATACTTTTAATCTTTTTTAAAATAATGAAGTAGCTTTATATAAGGCTAGTTAATCAATTATTAACATGGGATAATATATTTTTTCTTTTAAATTGTACAGACATTCAAGAGCACGAACGACCATAGAAAATACTTTCGGCATATGGTCGGTAAAGTTTAGAGTCTTACGTCAACCGTTGGCATTCAATCTCTCGACAAATATTGCTATTGTCAAAGCTACACTGTGCTTACACAATTTTTTAATTGATAACGAAGCAAAACTAAGACCTGAAGACAAAAAGTACGTCACTGATACCTTTGTTGACAAAATAGAAGAAGATGGCACTGTCATTGGTGGCGAATGGAGGAGAATTACACGAAATGACGAAGAAGATACAGATTATGATTAGGAAAATGCTGTAGCTGATGGGGAACATTTCATTAAAAAAAATGATAGTTCTGCTGCAATTATACAAAGAAATAATCTGGCAAATTATTTTATGAAAGAGGAAGGTTTTGCTTTTGATTAGAATAAGGACGCAACAATTATTGGAAAATAGACCTGATTACCTGAACATTTTATTTGTCATCAGTAAAATGAATGATAAGTAAATAACATTAATGTGGAGGATGTTCTCTAAGTTAAGTAAGTTAAGTAATAAGAAAAACAAAAGATATTACATTATGTTACCTATCTTTTATTTACCAGTCTTGATACAGTTTTGAAAGTCAAATTAAACAATTTTTTTACTATTCTTGAAACTCGACTATTCTTAAACTCGAACTATTTTTTACGTTTTTACTTTTTTTTTTACGTTTTTATTTTAGCTATTTGTTATTTTTTTTAGACGATGTATAAATTTACATTACCATAATGTTCAATATATTGTTCAATATCGTGTAATTATTTTGTATGACTTTTCTTAATTATGGAATGTCTCAATTATGGAGCTGCTGCAAAAAACAGTCATCTCACATTATCTCTCTGGTGTGCAGATACTGTAGAAAAAATGGAAGATTTGGTCAGTGAAAATACAAGAATCGCTAACCGGCGAAGTTATTTTGGGGCAGGCAAAACAATAGATCTAATTGGTCATATGCATTGTGACATTTTTAATAAAAACTAATTTCTTCTCAACGGGGTCGAGATGCTACTTCGTCTTGTACGTACAAAAGATGCTTTCTGCCTCATAGACCCTACAGGTTTATGCACTTTACACATTTTGGAAGCAACTCTTCTCGTACGTCGTTCAAAAATAAGCCCTTGTATTTTATTAGCGCATGCGAAAGCTCTTGCACAGGGAACTGCAAAATACCCGATTACAAGTGTCGAAGTCAAAGCGCTTACTTTACACGGTGGAATTCACGGTGAAACTCTCGACAATGTTATTCTCGGACAGCTACCTAAGAGAATAATCATTGGATTTGTCGATAACAGAATACCCTCGAAACCTCTGCAACCAGATTTTTCTCCAAAGAAATTTTATGTTGATGCTTATCAAACTCTTTTCTCTGGAAGCGTTATTCATTTTCTCAATAATGGTAATGATATCGATAGAAAGGATTACTCTGGAGGATACTGTCTTTTTGCTTTTGATCTTACACCAGATCTCTCGGCAAATTGTTATTCTCACTGGAATCTTATTAAACATGGAAGTCTTAGAATAGAGGTACGATTCGAAGAACCACTCACAAATACCGTGAATTGTATTGTATACTCGGAATATGATAACGTCTTGGAAATAGATGCGTCTCGCCAGTTTATGTTGACTTTGACGGGTAAAGGCTATCAACAAGTATAGACCTGCATGTTTACTCTGAATGCAGGTTTGAACAGGATTGCATAATTGTAGACCGGAAAAGAATGATCTTATTTGCTTTTCCGGTCGGCTATTACATAACGGCGAGTGTGTGCGAGTGGGCTTATAACTTTGGGTCTCTCGGAGCGCAGCTTTCATTTCCTTCAAAGTTTTCCACCAAGGCGGATGTTTTATTATATTCACTCTTTTCCAAGTTTATGAGGGTAGTGTTTCTCTCTTTATCATTTTTCGGGACGTGATGTTATTTCATCCTCGCAAATATTATTATGGACTACTGGATTGTTGCAAAAACATATACGAGTGGTTTATTTTTGTAATTATATTTGAGTCTACGAATTGTGATATTATTGTTTGTGTATCACTCGTGTCAATAAGCTCTCATTAATTACTACATAGTGTTTCATTTTCCATTTAATATTTAAGTAAATCACGTTAATTATTACTCGACAAAACAACTACCTTATTGACATTCAAGGCTTCCGAGATCTTGGGAATAAGTTTATTGCAAAAGAAGTGGCTGTTGTTACAATGGATCATAATCACATCGGAGATTGGATAATTGCACCACCTTATTCTTTCTGTGATCTTGATAGTGCCGTGAAGGATCAAAATAACTGGTTTACATGCTATTTTCACGGTGTCGAGTGGTTGGAGGGAGACACACCTGTGAAGCATTTTCATTCAAATCTTCGCGATGTCTCAAAAACTGCTCTTGCAAAATATCATGACTAGACAGATTATCAATTTAGAGGAATTATGTCCTTCTTTTAAAAACTTGGGACCGTGCAAGGACTACTGCTTTCATCATTGTGTTAAAAAAGGAATTTTTTTTACTTGTGCTCTAATAACGCAGCCAAAGTGAAATATTGGCTTTTACGTCAACGTCGAGAAGAAATAACGGCAGGAATAAATAACAACTGGTGTCCAAAACTGTGTACTCCTGTGAAAAAAAAATTACGTTACTAAAACTACACTAAAATCGAGAAGTGTGGCTGACAGTCTACAGGTATCCATTGAGAAAAAAATCGAGAATTTATCTACACTTGATGAAAATCCTGAAATTAATGATGGGCAGTCTTCAAATTCTTCAAAACTCTTCCATGTAATACCTCGACATACGACTGGGGTATTCCCTGCGGATCAGATACCAAAGGTGTGGATGAGTCCGACAGCACTGATCTTTATAACACCGATCCACATAAGAAATCAGGTGCACATTGTGTTGCGGTATACATCAATCAACATGACCACGGAACATACTGAGACAAAAAAAGCGTTTGAGGAAAACCTGTCTCTTTCTACATAAAGCTTACTGCTGGAGATAAATCTCGACCATCTTGGATCAGATAATCTAGATAGATCAGGACCAATCAGTTTTACCTAGAAAGAGACAGGTTTTCCTCTCACGTCTTTTTTCTCTCTCTACAGCCTACTTTCATTTTCTCCACAGGGCTAGCGGTCCATTTCTATATGTGGACTACAGCAAAGATCTTTTAGCTACATTCATGTGAGTATCTGCAGATACATATTGAAAATCATTATAGTTGATGATTATTAATTTCCTGTTGTAAAGAGATAATAATTGACAATTTGTCGTTAAATTAGAAACGCTGAGCGTGGAGATTAAAGGCTCTTTTAATCTAACCTAGAAATAGAAACCTGTCATCCAATTTCTATCATTATGTTTTATGTAAGAATTTAATAGAAGTATATTTTTAATTGTTTATCACCTTTGCCATAGCGTTTACTATTTAACCAATACTGCTTATACGCTTATGTGAAATAGTGAAACGTATTAACTTGAAATTTTCAGTGTCGATGGCTTTTCTATCTGCCTCTCCGTCTGTCTATCTATTTTTTTATTTTCTGCAATCTCTGTAGAGTTTATACGAAACTTTACGCATTGTATGCCCTACACACTGAAAAAATAGATCTGTAGCAAAAATAATTGGTTCTTTATTATTTAATGTGTACATCTAAAACAGCTTTTTGTTAATTTTTTATTTATTTTCTTCATACAGGTAAATAGTATGTAATACGTATCAAAATAAGTTATAATGGATGGAAATTCAAAGGTTAAAAGAAAACCGTTCAAAAATTCATGTTCAAGAGGTAAACAATGGAAATGTTGAATATAAGACACATAAAACACTGAATTTACATGATTGTGGTACCTGGCCCGTTCTTCGAAATAGCATCACTGTGGATCATTTAATTAAAATTGGTCCGATTCAAATTAAAATTGAAAATTACCCTAAAGATGAGAAACGTCGACATTTCTCAAAATCATATTACAATAGAAAACTTCCAAATGGCCAAATTCTTTGCCGCCGATGGCTTGTTTACTCCGTGTCTAAAGACTCCGTATTCTGTTTTTGTTGTCGAATTTTTGAAAATAAATCGAATTTAAAATTAGTCTGCGACGGATTCAATAATTGGAAATGTTTATCCGAAACATTAGTAATTCATGAGAATTCTGCCGCTCATATGAAATGTTATCAACAATGGATAGAAACTGAAATTAAACCGAAAACCTGAGAAACTATGGATAAAAAGGAACAAAAAGTTATTGAAAAAGAAAGTTTACATTGGCAAAATGTTCTCCATCGATTATTGAATATTACTCTGTACCTGTCAGTGAATCATATGGCTTTTAGAGGAACCTCGGACACTTTGTATACACCTAATAATGGCAAGTTCTTAGGGTTAGTGCAATTTCTTGCAAAGCAAGATCCCGTGATGCAAAATCACGTAACACGTGCAATGAATGGTGAAATTTCGGATCATTATTGTGGAAAAAGGATTCAAAATGATTTCTCGGAAAGAACAACTTTTTTTTACAATTCGATTTGTTGATTTATCTGATGATACAGTGCAAATTAAAGAACACTTTTTAGGATTTTTCATCGTTGATGATACTACTGGTTTAGGTCTCACTGAGATTTTGATTAATTTTTAAATAAACATGGACTCGAACTTAGTAATTGTAGAGGTCAGGGGTATGATAATGGATCGAACATGAAAGGAAAGAATATTGATGTGCAAACAAGGATTTTAGATATAAATCCATTGGCTTTATATGTGCCTTGTGGCAGTCACAATTTAATTCTTGTTTTATGTGACTCTGCAGAGGCTTCTCTGAAATTTGTTACTTTGTTCGGTATTCTTCAAAGACTGTTCACACTGTTCTCAGTTTCGGTCAATCGTCGGAAGATTCTATCTGATCATGTAGAAATCTTTACTCTAAAGAAACTAAGTGACACACGTTGGGAAGCGAAAATAAGCAGTATTAAACCAGTTAGCTATGAAATTTCTGGTGTTCAAGATGCTTTAATTACTTTGTCTGAAACTGAAGGCTGTGATTCTGGTATAGTTCATGAGGCAGTCACCCTAGCAGAACAACTGAAAGACTTCAGCTTTCTTATCTCTTTATGCGTAGAAATGCTGAAGAAATGATGTGCATTTTTAGAAGAATATCGACAAAATAGTTTTAAACAAGCCATTATCACAGCAAAAGATCTAGCAGGCCAGTTTGACGAAATTGCCAAAGATGAACCCATCGTATGTTCACAGAAAAAATTCGAAATTGAATTCTTCAATCCTCTTTTGTATACTGTTTTAATGTCCATGAAGGAAAGATTCCTGCAGCTAAACGACTGTTCAGAAACATGGGGTTTTTTGTTCAATATAGATAATCTACTGGAAAGAAGAGAACTTATTAAATCATGTGCCGATCTTCAAATTAAACTCATGGTTAAGGGGTTATATACACTTGTGTTGGTCGAAAAAATCGAAAATTTTTTTATTGCATTTTCTTAAAGTACATTTTATTAAGATTATTTTCTCCAAATTTCATAGAGATCTGAGCCAGTGTTGGGTAGTAACTTGTTACAAGTAACTAAGTTACTAAAAAGTTACGTTATTTGTTACCTTTAGGGTAACTTAGTTACGATTTTTGCGGTAACATATAACTTAATTTTAGTTACTTTGAAGTTACTTTGTGTTTTTATATATCTCTTTTTTATGGTTAATTTACATTTTTTTCTAATAAAAAAGAAAGAAATTAAAGATTCTAATTTGAAAATCGCGCGGTTTTAAATTATTTAAATTATAGTAATATAATAATAAAAAATAATCTTATTAATCTTACATTAATTACTTTTATTTTTAAATAAAAAATTAAGGAAGCAAAAAAAGTAACTTTTTAGGTAACTTGAAGTTACTTGTCTAGTAACTAACTAGTTACAGGTACAAGTAATGTAACTGTAACTTAGTTAGTTTTTTGGGTTTAGTAACGTATCTTTAACTAGTTACTCAAAAAAAAGTATCTTACCCAACACTGATCTGAGCACTAGAACCTAAGTTACAGCTGTTAACAGCGCGCTACCTCCAAGTGCGCTAGCTACAAGTATTCGAAATTTTAAACGCGATTATCTCGGAAAGTGATTTTTCAAAAAGGGTCGTTGCGGTGTTCACGATTTCTCAAAAACCATGTCACCTATCAATCTAATTTTTTTCAGGCTACTTTATAGCAATATTATCTCATACTTGGACGAAGGAATCCCCATTTGAAAGAAAACTTTTTTTTCGGGACTGAAAAAACTGAATTTTCAGACCCCTAAAAATAGATTTTCTTAGAAAATTCTTCACCATTTTTGCAAAAATACTTGTTTTGACAAATTCTTCGTCCAAGTAGAGTAAAATTATATAAACTAAAGAAAGCTCTTGGTTAGATTGATTGCAGTTGATCCATTTTCGACTTATCATGGCCACCGCGAAGGGTGTCTGAAAAAAGGTGTTTTGACTCAACGGGCTTAGTGCCTACAAATGTCAATATTTTTCAGTCCCATTTTGGATAAAATATCTTGAAACGTGTACAAATGGATGCGTAGTGGTTTGTTCTTAAAAAAATTTACCGTGTTTTCCAAAACAATTCGTGAAAAAACCCTTTTTTTCAATAATATGTGTATATAACCCCTTAATTCGAAATCTGAGATTTGCGGTACTCTGCTTTGTCACAAGAACAGCTTACCAGTTTAGGAACTTTATCAATTGAAAACGATATCGCTGAAAACCTGGACTTTTCTGCTATAATTAAAGATTTCGCCGATAAAAAATCCCGAAAAGTTAACTTCAGACATTAACTAAAATTTTTACTTCCTAATCTGTTTTGTTTTCTTTGTAATAATTTTTTATGTATTCCGAATCTATGTTTTTTGAAATTACATGACTTTTCTAAAGATTCTTCCAACGGATCTTGTTTTTTTTTTAAATAAAAATCTCCAAAAATCTAAATAATATTAGGTTTTTTTAATTTTAAAAAGGGCGCCAAATAGGCTAAGAGCGGCACTGTCTACACGGAAAAAACTGTATGGATGTGACAACCAGAGAAATAGTAAAATACGGTACAACTACAATTTATGCTTTCCTCTACCACGATTGTGTTTGCCACAACCACAAATATTATGTGACAACAACACCATTATGTGGCATCTATTATGAAATATTTGTGACAATTATTTAATAATAATTGCCATAGATTTTTGTGTTTTTCACATAATAGTTGTGGTTGTGGCAACCACAATTGTGGTAGTGGAAACCATAAATTGCAGTTGTACCATATTTTACTATTTCTCTGGTTGTCACCTCTATACACTTTTTTTCCGTGTACGCAAAGATCATCTCGATTCGTGAATTATAAACAGAAAAATGAAAAATTGATTGTTGCGTTGTAAATTGATTCTTTCCCTCGATCACCGCGATCAGCCGCCTTTAGTGCGTCATCCCCTCTCTCCGGCCTACTGAGCTGAGTTGCCAGTTGGGCCAAGCGTAGAGGCAGTTCTGTAAATCATATGCCTCAATTGTCTCACGTACTCGCGGAATAGTAGTTGGGATTAGAGAAGCTTAAGTAATTTATTTTATCATTTGAAATTCTTCCTCAAATCTTATCTTGTTTTTCCCTTGTTTAGATTTGAGAAACTTAAGTCATTATTTTTCTCTATATACTGTGATATAAATATTTTATATCACAGTGTAAGAAGTATATCTTTCTTAAAAGTATATATTTTCAGATGAGAAAACTAATGACTTGAGTTTCTTAAATCTATACAAGGGAAAAACAAGAGAAGATTTGAGGATTAATTTCAAATGATAAAATAAATTACTAAAGCTTCTCTTATCTCAACTATTATTCCTGTCAATTCTGTATCGAAACATTACCTGGTACGATGAGGAATTGTTTTCTTAGCCTCGAGAATGTGAAATAATTGAGGCATAGGATTTACAGAACTGCGTCTACGCTTGGCCCAACTCAGCTCAGTAGGCTGGAGAGAGGGGATGAGGCACTAAACGCGATTGAAAGCGGCGATCAAGAGAAAGAATCAATTTACAACGTAACAATGAATTTGTCGTTTTTCTGTTAATAATTAACAAATCCAGTTGACTTTTGCGTAGAAGCATTCCGTAAACTTGTGATGACAATGCTCATTTTGGCCATTTATTTATTAATATTAGAATTTTCAAGCTTTTAGTTTATTAATTTTTAATAGTAATTTAAATGAGCAATTTCATCAAACGACTATATCTGTGAGAAGCACCCAAGCTTAGGGAATATTTCTACGCAGACTACTCACTATACATCAGCGGACGTGCATTTAACGTGTACGCTGGAGATTTTGAATTTGGTTAACCATGAGCAGCAACTCCGATTGAGTTAAAATTTTCACATATTTTTTCACATAAATCAAGGTATTTTTCAGCAAAAAAACTGTGACTGTGCCTCAAGAATTTCCTATTCAAGAAAAATTTTTTAAATTTTGACAATTTTTTTTGACCTTTCCTTTTTGACTAAAATGTCCCATAATTTTTTCTAAACATCCTTCCATTGGCAACCATAACATATTTTTTCCTTACCGAAATCAGTCCAGCCGTTTCCGAGAAAAAGGTGTTTTTCAATTTTTCTACTCATCCCCATAACTCCCATAAAAATGATTTATCAGATATAATCTTGCGAGGAATTGAACCTCATATTAATACCAACTCATGGTGAAAATCTCGAAGAGATTCGGCCGGGGACAGCTAATACATGCTTACTCTGCTATGCCCTTTGCATTCGTTTTTTTGAATTTTCGAAATGTCACAAGTCTGAAAATTTTTTATTATCGAGAAAAAAAGTCATAAGGACAAATTTTTCCACTTTTGTATACTATGAATATCCGACTATAGAATTTGTAAATTAACAAAACAAGTGGGTTCAAAAATTTTTAAACCGCTCCAAGTTTTTGAATTTTTATTCAAAATGGCTGGTTTATAATCTGGACCTTCATTTTAGGACACTAAACGAGTATACCAAAGACCAATCCAATCTGTCGATTCTTTCGAAAGTTATCGTGTTAACAAACTAAAAAATCTACAAACAGACGGATACATTCGTAAAAACATGTTCTTTGGATTACAGAATCAAATCTGCTGGGCATTTCTGTTATTAATTTATTATGTTATTAATTTTCTGTTAAAATGTATAGAAATGTTTCTATTAGAGACATCTGCTAACGTATACGAAAGAATTTTTTATATTTAAAACTTATATAATCTGCTGATGAGAAAAAGAATTTAGCAATGGGAGCAAAATAATTTATTGAGCCTTTTTGTTCTCGCATACAAATTTTTGTTGTTAAACAATATAATTTTTCTATCCCAAAAAAATGATTTGTTGGTCGGATTAAGTAATTCTGTTGAGTATTTTTGTCGACACAACAAAAATTTTGTTCGGACAACCTAACAATTTTTTTGAGGTCTTTTTTGTTGCAAAAAATGTTTAGTCTGCCTATGAAATACACTATTATTACACTAGAACAATAAATCGTATGGATTTACATTCTGTAAAAGTGACCACAAAAATATTAAAAATTTCATACAAATATTTTATTTAACGTTAACATTGATGCGTTCTTAGAGTAAAGAACAATGTATTTAACTAATAATTATT
This sequence comes from Synergus japonicus, assembly GCA_900474275.1. Taxonomy (NCBI): domain Eukaryota; kingdom Metazoa; phylum Arthropoda; class Insecta; order Hymenoptera; family Cynipidae; genus Synergus; species Synergus japonicus. The sequence continues at coordinate 46,966 of UCOH01012501.1, read as the reverse complement.
TTTGAGACATTTATTCTTATGTTTTTACCTACAAAAAATCTGTAAGATCTATAGATTTTACCTGTAAATTCAAAAGGTTTGGCTAGCAGAAATGTTCTGTAGAATGTAGAGAAATAATCTACTGTCCTTATTCCAACAGATTAACTCTGTAAATCTTATAGATTTTTCTGTAGATTTAACAGAGTTTTTATTTTTGCGTTTATCATCAAAAAACGGCGGTTTCCACTATTTTGGATAGTAGTGAATTTAAGTTCTTTTTTAAAATAAGATTTTTAGCAGGTTACTTTCAATTTAATTTTCTCAGAGGAAATAGGCAATATTTATGACATTTGTTTCCATATTTGAAGAACCTTTACATATAACATTTGTCCTAACTTAGGTATTATACTTATCTTTTTAAATTCAGATTTAAAGCCAACAGTTTCTCTCTAATAGGTCAATCTTCTGTGTTATTGTTTAAGGGGTAACACCACTCTAGCGGTCGAAAAAGAAGATTAATTTTGACAATTTATTTTGAGAGTATGGGAAAAGAAATAGAATTTCTTTTTAAAGGGTTCATTTAACACATATTAAAGTATGAAAACAAAATTTTTAAATATTTTTTTCGTATAAAATGGCGGCGATACACGTAATCTCCGCAAAGTGTTTTTGAAAAGGTGCTCCGCGGGCGGACTCATATCTGGAAAACTGTGAGACCTGGAATAAAAACCCAAAGTTTTTTAAAACTATATACTATTAGCTAGAGAAGTACGCAGGATTTGTTTTATATCAATTTTTGTAGAAATGGTGCACTTTAAAAAAAAGGCACTTTTTGCCAAAAAAAGAGCAGTAAATTGTTTATAAAAAATGTGATTAGCATCAAATGAAAAAATGGCTACGTATTTCTCTAGAGAATCTACTTGTGAAGCTACTGTAAAAATTAGGAGTCGATTCATGGATTGGTGTTCGAGCAATGAGTCCGCCCAGTTTGAAAAATGCTGTTTCGAGAAAAACGCGTTTAAAGTTTTATAAGCACATAGAGGAGAAATGCAAAGTGGTACCAAATTCCGAATAAAATGTTTATAAAATGGGCCAAATTTTGTTACTCATGGGTTTTTGGGGTCTCTCATTTCGAATCCGGTGTCAAAAATTTGATAAACAAAATGGCGAATCCAACATGGCGGACAAGTATGCTAAATAAAAACTCCAAGATGCTTATTCGGGAAAGTTGAAAATTAAACATATTAACATTTTTTTTCGTTACAGGACCAAGCAGGTATTGTTTTTAAGACTCTAAAGTATTGTTTAAACTAAGAAAAAATAAGTCGATTCTTTCAAAATCCTAGAGTGATGTTACCCCTTAAGAGAAAAGAATATTTCAATTTCTATTGGGCACCCTATCCCATATAATGTAAAGAATATAGATAACATGTTGCTAGCACATATTGTCTGCAACTACTCATTTTTCACTTTGATTGCAATAATACCCGCAGTTATTTTGTCGCTTAAGCAAACCTTTTACCTAAATGATAAATTGACTTAGACAGTAATCCTTGTGAAGTGACGTGTACGTAATCGTTAAGAGTGGTTGCGCCCCCTCCTATTTAACGAACAATCAAAATGGGCCCTTTCGAGGGTACCGCCGTCCCGATTCAAATCCGTATCAATCGCTGTCAAAGGTACAATCGAATTGACGCGTTACCTGTCCCCTTACCCTCATTTACCCACCAGTATTATTGTACTCAATGATCACAATAAAACTCATTGATCAGTTATCGATACGACAATCGCGTTTGAATGTGGTTATTTAAATATCTTAGCGCCTCGTCACCCTCGAAAAAGATGGTGCTACTAAAAAGGTACAGGTAAGGTAAGGGTGCCAGTTATCGGAAGTTAAGATGAATTTCATATTTCGAATGCTTGAAAAACTATATTAAACTTATTTAAAACTTAAGAATTGGATTTTATCGCACAAACCCGTGCAGAAATTTTGACGAAGTTATGACAGGGTCTTGGTCAGTTTTCCCTACTTCTGATGTGGCCCTCACCAGGTTAATTGACAAGGCGCACACAAGGCTTGTCAAACTTTCGCAGAATATTGCTCTACTTAAGGAAAACTGGCCGGGGCCTTGTCAGTTTGCCCAAAAAATGCCTTAGTAAATACTCCACCTAGGAAAAACTGGTCAATACCCTAAAAACTATTCTGCGGATTCATTAGTCACTATATATGATTATTAAACTATTCAATTTTCTTAAAAAAAGTCCTTTATAAAAAAAAATTATTAATTATATAGAAACAATAAGTGATTTTAACAAATTTTAAAAGAATTTCAAAATAGTTCACGGGATCGAGTTTCAAAATTTTAAATTACTTTATAGGAAGTTTAAAATGATTTCGAGAGAATTTAATTAAAGTGTTTTTAAGTTTCAGAGTTATTAAAGCATGCCAAAATGATTTCTAAACGTTGCAATTGATTTTACGGAATTTAAGAGGTTGGTTTCAAAAAATTTCAAATGATTCTAGGGAATTTTAAAGAATTTTAAGATATTTTCTAAGATTTCAAAGATATTAAGATTTCTTAATGAAATTCAGAAGAATATACAGCAATATAGATTTAAATTTATTTTAAAGAATATTTAAAGAATTCAGCGGAATTTCAAGATTTTAAAATAGTTTATACTTTTTCATAATTTTTTTCTTTTAAACAGAAATATTTTTCTAAATTGAGAAAATTTCTAAACTACTTGATTAAATTTTTCAGAATACTGTAATTAAATTTCAAAATCTTTAGCAATAAAAAACTAGCTGTAAAGTTATATGAACTTTTGTGCTCATTTAATGAGCACTTTGCTTCCTGTAAGCAAATATGATTTGCTTCCTCATAGAGGAAGAAATAAGAAGTTTATATATTTAACTTTATTTTTTTTTCTTTATTTTAGATAATAATTTTTAATATTTAAAAACGTTGTTCCTCTTCCAGCATTGTTCATTCTTTCCCCTCTTCCTAAATTCTTCAAATGTACCCCTCTACCCCTACTCTTCAAACCACCCCCTCTGCCCCTCCAAGTCCACCCTTCTCCTTATCGCCATACTCTCCATTGATAATTTGTTGAAATATGGAAGAAGATATACGAAATCCTGGATTAACATTTTCCTTTCCCTTTTCTTTTTTATTTTTCAATCTGATAGTATTATAAAAAAAATCAATGAGATTGGCTAAATACCAATCAATAAGATAAGAAAAAAAATTACATTTATGTTATAATTTCAACAAAATTATTTACAAATTTCATTTTTTCAGATAACTGAAAAATTGTAATAATAACAGAAGATAATTGTACTCACTGATGCGCACCAAAAAGAAGAGAATATTTAAAATATGGCTTTCATTGTTAATTATTTAATTAATTATATAATTATAATAATAATTATTATTATAAATCAATCAATTTAAATATATTTAAATTTTAAATAAATATTCTTTTTTAAAAAAGATACCTTTTATTTTCTTCTATATTAGTTTTTAATTGAGATTATTTGAGAACTTAGAATAGAAAAATTTATTTTTGAAAACAAAAATTAAACACATAACTGTCTTATTTTTTTATAAAATACATTAATCTTATAGGTGAATCGATTCGTCTGGACCCGAAGAATCTTCATTTTCTTTACATCATCTATAAATTTTAATTATTTTAGAAATTATAGTCGAAAAATTACTTTTTAAAAAATACAATTAACTATAACTTTCTTATTTCTCAATTAAATGCATTAATCATACAGATCAATCGATTCGTCTCGATATAAAGAATATTTATTTTCCTTACGTCAACTCAAAATTTTGATTATTTTAAAACATAGAGTGAAAAAATAACTTTAAAAATTATAAATAAACATGACTTCCTTATTTTCTAATGAAATGCATTAATCATATAGGTCAATCGATTGGTCTCGATGAAAGGAATCTTCATTTCCCTTACACCAGCTTTAAATTTTCAACATTTGAGGAGTTATAGTGGAAAAATGAATTTTACGAAAATTATAAAAGTACATAAAACTTTTAAAATTAAATATTTTGTGAAACCCTTGTAAGAAATTCAACTAGGTATATAGTGGAATAACTATGCAAAATTTCATCAATTTATCTCTACGCGTTTTCAAGAAATTGCTGGATCGTGACACACATATATAAATACACTCACACACATCCGGACATCTTTTCAGATCATCATATTAGATATATTGCCCTTGCAATATGTTCAAAAAAACCTTTTTTAGGAAACTGGATTTTGTCACCACTACATAGCTTCCTCTATGAGGAAGCAAAAAGTAATTTAAAAATTTTCTTTTGGGAGTGAAAAAACACATTCCCCTAAAATTTCATAAAAAAATTTCTTCTGCCTCTGTATTGCAGATATAGCTATAAATAAAAAAAAAAACTACAAACTTGTTCAAATTTGAAAAACAACAAATTGTTCTTCTCGATTTAAATCTTCAATAAGAATACTCGAGCCGGTCGACATATCGTATACATATTTTTCTTCATCTTCATTAGGCAAATAACATATCATTAGAATTGTTGAAGATATTTATTTACCATGATTATTTCTAACTGGAAAATTGTTTTATTTCATATTTCAAGTCAAATTATATATCCTTGGGATCTGGGGTACAGTCGCAGTCCCAGGATTGTAAATCAATCAAGGCACGGACCTCTGGGACCAAGAGTAAGGAAAAAGATTCAGACAAATTTTAGGTAAATTTCTCTAAAATTTAAACCGCTCTTTAAATCCAGGTAAACCAATAAATGTTGCCAATAAATTTGGTTACTTTCCCCAACTAAACGATGAAAACTAAATAGAAAACGATGCTTGAAGAGCCAGCAGTATAGCTTGAGTTGGGGCATTTTGAAATATTTTAAAATACTTGAAAAGTAACTTTAAAAAAGTACTTTTTAAGTACATTGTACTTAAAAAGCCGAACAATTTTTCTTAATGACTTTTTTGGATAAGAAAAAAATTGAGACTCATAACATTTTGAAAATCCAAAAAAATGAAAGTTAACATTAATTAGAAGCCAAACAATGCACGACATGAAAAAAAGTCTAAAGATGAAGAATGTTTCTTTTTGAACGCCTTATAGTATCGATATAAAAACTTGTTGAATTTCCATAAAATATCGAAAATTCAAATTTTAAGCCAAATAACACGTGATACAGAGAAACTGATTGATGGTATAATTATTGACCTTAAAAAGATCTACAAGTTCTCCTTTGGACATTTTTCAATAGGATGAGAAGTTTTCGTTTTAATCATGAAAAATATTGTTAAACGGAGCCGAGCGCGAAGCGCGAGTGCCCTGATGAGAATGTGCTCCTTAAGATCGATAGAACCTTTTAAGTGAATTAGTTGTGTTTTGCATTCAAAACTGTAATTTAATTTAATGAAATTTAAATTAATATAGAAATATAAAATATATGTAAGAAATATATAATTTAATTAAATTTAAATAAAACATATAGGTACAAGCGACCTGTAAGTCGCAAGCTTCACGAAGGGCACAAGCGAGCGAAGCGCGTGATGAGAAAAGTCGAAAAAAAAATCGAAAGTTAGCGGTTTTGTGACGATTGCACAAGTTCTTTGCTGGGAGCCGTCCTTCTGGACAGAGTCCGGGAGTATGGTAATCATTCCTAAACAGTTTTGGACTCTCTCTTGTAGTGTCGGTTCTTGGTGGGGAGTTTTTGCAGTCGTCACAATGTTGCTGAATTTCATTTTTTTCCGTCCAGAGAGTCACAAAACGTGGACATTTGAGAAAGACAGGAAGGGTAAAATTTTATAAGATATTTTCTCTAGAAAAATTCAAGAGAATTTATATTTCCTCTGCTGTAATTTATCGTGTCCTACGATCGAGAGAATTATAGTTCTGAGTCTCTGAAAATTTCCGAACTCCACAATGTTTTGAAGTACACATATGTAGCGGCGCACCACACAGTTGCAGTAACTTGCGTTATAGACGATAAAATTCTAACTTTCATATTTTAATCTTTAGCAGAATGGATAATCATCTTGCTGCGATTCCGGAAACCCGTGTATCATTTTCTAATCCAATTTTTCTATTTCAGCTCCTCAATATAATAAATCATTAAAAAATATGTATATGTATTATTGTTTAAGAATATAACATGTATCTAGTTTCTAATTTGTGCAATTATAATAAAAATAAACATTTAATTTGTATAAATTCTAGGATTCTACCTTATCCGGCGTATGTATCCTTACGTTAAATAAAGTAGCGACAGGCACTTACCCAGGAGGGGTGCCCTAGGGGCCCTGCCCCCTCCCCCTGAAATTTCAGAAAGTTATGTTATGTGGTATATGTATAATGTGCTATATGATATTGGATGATGTTACTTTTGAATCTGCAGCCCCCCCACCCCGAAACAAAATCTAAAACTTGATCCGTAATAGATGGTCCGGATTCTATAATCACGCATAAAATTCGTCTGGCCGCTTCAGACCTCCCGAGTTGACCCCAGATGAGTTTAAAATCGATTTAGAAAATAAAATTTTTTAATTATATTTATGATTTTGTAGGAAATTTCATGGAGCATCTTTTATCCCCTTACATAAAAGTTGTATTTCTTACTGTTTCTAAAAGAATGTGGAAAAACTTAATTTTTAAAAATTTTAAATTTAAGACATATTTTCACTTCTACTCGCTCCAAAAGACAGAGATTTTAATATTTTTAAATGAAAATTGGAGGAGTTATGCTTCAAAGTGTTTTGAAGATGATATGCTCTTGACAAATTTTCCGATTTGTTATGAAAAAAATTAATTAATTTTTTTTCCATGCAGTATCAAAATAACTTTACGCAATTTTGAAACGCTTCGTTTATCGAGGGAATTTTGAGTAAGCCCAAACTTCCAACAGAAGAAATCTTCATTAGGATGTAATGAAGTTTTATGAAAAATTTTACTTCAATTGAATCAATCGTTAAAGAAATATAAGCATTCAAACAACAAGTCAAATTTAAACAGAGCGCGCGAGAGCATATCATCTTCAAAACACGTTGAAGCATAACTCCTCCAATTTTCATTTAAAAATATTAAAAACTCTGTCTTTTGGAGCGAATAGAAGTGAAAATATGTATTAAATTTAATTTTTCAAAAAATTGAGTTTTTTCACATTCTTTTAGAAACAGTAAGAAATACAACTTTTATGTAAGGGGATTAACGATGCGCCATGAAATTTCCTACAAAGCCATAAGTAAAATTAAAAAATTTTATTTTCGAAATCGATTTTGAACACATCAGGGGCCACCTCTGGAGGTCTGAAGCGGCCAGGCGAATTTTATGCGTGGTTATGGAATCCGCACCCTCAATTCTTTCCGACTTTTTCTCGTATCCGCCACTTCATAACAAGTCCAGTAATTCCTCCAGAACTATTTTTTTTCGTGTATGTGAGAGAGTGTGCTGGAGTGAACGGAGGTTTTATGTCGGTACCTGCGAACAATATAAGCGGCGTAAAGCATTGTGTAAAGGTGACTCTACAGGTGACTCTACAAGGCACATTAGAGAGGCATATAAAAAAGGTCCTGTTCCCGGAACCAGACTAGTATATCCTTATGTGTTTTGATGTAACCAGCACGAAATTTAGGGCGTAACAGTTGCGTATCTTCTACAAGTTTCTTCATAATTTTATCTTAAATTATTACTTATTATTTGATCATATCATTATAAATCAGGACAATTCACATAATCAAAATCAAATTAATATAGCACAAAAGAACGTTATAAAATCACACACACACCAGTACATTAAATAAAGCGAAATCAATAATAGAGCACAAATAATCGTATTTCAAGTATATAAAAAGAATTATGAAACGAAATTGCAATAGAATATTACACAATTAAATTCATACAAATTAATGGAGATTCGGATTCAGAAGTGACAAGAAAAGCGACGTTACTCACGCACGCTTGCATAGACATAATACCTGTCAAATGCGTTCGATAAATCGACGACAGATGAGAAGCCAAAATCACGGCTGGACAAATAAATTAGAGTTGCATACTCAATCCATCTATCGATTTCGAACAGTTAGCCGCATCTCGAGTCTTCACCCGTCTCTATTTGATCTCCACAACATACTCCGGACATCCATTACATATCATAAGATATCAAATCACCAGAGATAAAATCAAAATGAAACAAAAACGCCACACTACAAATAGAGAAAACACCTTATAAAACCAGCTTTCACCTTTTCACCAATAATTATATGACTTCGAAAATTCAGCGATATATTAATATATATTAATATATTAATATATTAATATATTAATTAATAAATATATAATAATTCATACCTTGTTTAGCTGATATGACCACGAGCGTAGCGTCTTGCGGCTTATTCAATTCGCCTTCCGATTGAAAAAGAATTCTCAATTCGGCGTACGCTCGTTCTTTAACTAATTTAAATCGCAGTCTCTATTGACTTATTACTGATTTCAGGTGATTGGTCGTTCAGGCATTTGCACCCATACATTCATACCTTTAAATATACTCTGAAATACAACCAAATCGCCTCATTGGGTCGCTGAATCCGAATTCGGTGTCCGTTTGTCTCAATCAGATCAGGCTCAAGGTCAATTCAAGGTCAAATCCTGAAAAAATTTTAAGATTGATTCAAATTATCATTCCTATATATTTTTGAGGTCGCTGAAATCAAATCCGATGTCCGTTTGATTCGATAAGGTCAAATTGAAAGTAATTTCAAGGTCAAACGTGTTTATTCTTCCAAAAATAAATTTTTGACTGCAGATTCTACAAGAACGCGAAATTTTACGCCTAGATATGTATTCAACTTTCTGATACCATAACCGGTGACGACACATTTTTTTGCAATTGTCATATGAACCCGACATACAATAAAATGAATGACCTTGGGGGTTATGTTATAAAAAAGTTGAATACATATCTAGGCGTAAAATTTCGCGTTCTTTCAGAATCTGCAGTCAAAAATTTATTTTTGGTAGAACAAACACATTTGACCTTAGAATGACTTTCAATTTCACCTTCTCGGATCAAACGGACATCGGATTTGGATTTAGCGACCCCAAAAATAAATAGAAATAACAATTTGAATATTTTTTCAGGATTTGACTTTGAATTGAGCTTGAACCTTACCTGATTGAGACAAACGGACACCGGATTCGGATTCAGCAACCCAAAAACATAAGGATATACTAGTCTGGTTGCGGGAACAGGACCTTTTTTTTTTGTGTGTCAGCGTTATTTTTCGCGCCGCTAGCCGCGTGCGATAACGCGTAGGTTCCCCAATAATGCCAATCTCAGAACAGAAAAGTAAAAGTTACTAGGAATAAATATTATTTTTGACAATGTGAAAAGTCTAATCCCTCATTTTCATTTCCATTTGTAATTTTAAACTAGAATTTTCGTTGAATATCCGTGAAAATTGCAGCTCCAAGTTCGAGTTGAAAATTCAAATTTGAAAGTTGAACGGAAATTTTCAACTAAAATTTCCTCGAACAGTCAGCAGAATTTTCTTTGAAGTTCGAATTGTAAATTCAATTGCCTTTTCATGGAAATTCCAATTTGAAACATTGTGGAATATCAGTGAAAGTTGTCCTTCTATCATTTTTATAGAAATTAATTTTTATCTCGAAATTCATTTCATTATCATCCAACAGTTATTTTCAATTTGAGTTTTCAACTATAAATTAAAGTTGTAACTTCCAACTTAAAATGGTGACTGGGATTTTTAACTTGTTTTTCCCTGGAAAGTGAAGAGAATTTTTATTGAAATTTAAGATGAAAATTATAATTCAACTGGAATTTCAATGAAAATTGTGTTGACTTTCCTAAGAAAAAGGAAATGCAAGTTCAAAATCCTAGATAAAATTTTCATTTAGAATTTACAACTGGAATTTATAATTGAAAGTGTAAACTGAAAATTAAAGCTGAATATTAGTGAACGGAATTTACAGACCAAATTTACAACTGTAATCTTAAACTAGGAATTCTCACTGAGAAAAATGTTTGGTACGGACAACAAAACTTTTGGTTGCTATAGAAACAACCAAAAGTTTTGCTGTCCGTACCCGACATTTTTCTCAGTGCTGTGTCATTTTCTTTAAATTCTTAGTTAAAAATTCAACTACAATTTTCACCTGCAATTTCAATGAAAATTCTATATACTTTCCCAGGAAAACGGAAAAGCAGGTTAAAAATCCCATTTACTATTATAAATTGGAACTTATAATTTGAATTTATAGTTGAAAACTCAAATTGAAAATGACAGTTGGATGATAATGAAATGAATGTCGAGATAGAATTTTTAACTGTAACGATAAACTCGAAATTCCATTGCGTTTCTATTAAAATCATATTTAAAAATTCATTATGAAACTTTCATAGAAATTCCGCAAAGTTTCAAACTGAAATTTCCATGAAAAGCCCGTTCAACTTTCAAATTAGAATTTTCAACTGGAACTTGGAGCTGTAATTTTCACGGATATTTAATGAAAATTCCATTTTAAAATTACAAATGAAAATGAAGGATTGGACTTTTTACATTGCCAAAAATAATATTTATTCCTAGTAAATTTTACTTTTCTGTTCTGAGATTGGCATTATAGGGGAACCTACGCGTTATCGCACACGGCTCGCCGCGCGAAAAATAATGTGCCTTGTGTGAAGGCCTGATCACACGCTTTTAGGAAAATGTCCTTCTTCTCACTCTACCATGTGACTATCCCATAAGTTTGTCTCATTCTCGCACATTTTCCGGGTAAAATATATGGAAAATGTGGAATGAGACAAACTTATGTGATATTCACATGGTAGAGTAAGAAGAAGGACATTTTCCTAAAAGCGTGTAATCAGGCCTTAACTCCACATTACATCGCCTGCCGCGTCGCATCGCGTAAGGCGACTTATGTACTTTACAAAGGCAAACCTACGCGATAACTCACGCGGTACGCGATGCGACGCGGCAGGCGATGTTATGTGGAGTCACCTGTAGAGTCACCTGAAATGGACGGTCATCGGCAGACGAGGCAAGCATCGTCTCCTGAGCCTGCCTCTCTTGGAGCGATGAACGATACAATACGGTGAGAATGAAGGGGGACTGCCGTGACTTCGTTACGGCAGGTATGGTCTAGTTAGTCTGTGTCGATCAGTGGTGCGATTCTGTAATTACTTTTTCACTTTCATCTAACTTCAGGTCTTGTCAAAATTGACGGCGGATTTCAATTTTTTTTTCAATTTTGCATTTGTAAATTCACCACGTGAAATAAGGTAAACGTTAGAGTGAAATTATAGAATCGCACTCCAGGTCAGTAAGACAGGCTTGCCCGAGGTCTGTCCAGGATAGGCAGCTATAGTTGCGCCCTCTAGTCACGTATCCTCTTGTATTAGTTACAGCTGTAATGGCGTCTGTTAGTCGCACACTTAGTGGACTCAACCTGGATATGATGTCCAGGTCTATCCCGGTCGCTCTACTATGGTTGCGACTGCTAGTAAAAGGGACCAGTCAGTTCACCGAGTGAACTTGATAAATTTTAAATTTGGCTAGAAACAAAAGTTATTGTCTATAGAAATATCACATTGTTGATGTGACCGTCCTACTTTTTCTCGATTTTTCGCCTCCTCCAATTTTCGATTCTCGCCTGCTACAGGCTCTGAAGGAGTGTTGACCGAATAAGCATATTGATTTGTGGTTGAAGTAGATGGTTGAGGTAGAATTTTTTAAAAAATGGTTATAACCATTCGATAGGCCAAGAAAAAAGCAATCAAAAACATGTGGGTCAAAATTTTGTATATTCCATAGGAAAGGAACTTAAGGGGTTACACCACCCTGATACGCGGACAAATACGTATGAAAATAAAAAATTTTTAGACGCAGTTATTAAGTATATAAAATAATTGTTATTTTTCTCATTTACATAGTAGTTTTATGAATAATTTGAAATAATAGTGAATAAAAAAAATTAAAAAATGACGGAGATATGCGTTTTTTACGAAATTACTTATTTTAAACTGGTGTACACGATATCTCAAGATCCACTCAACCGATTTTGTTCAAATTTACAAGTAATCTTTGTAATATTATCTATCGTGTAACGTAAGAAAAATTGAAAAAAAAATTTGTAGAAATGACAGATGTTTGAAAAAAAAATCTCTCATTTTTATCGAAATTTTTAGTTTAAAAATTCATAACTTATTAACGCGGCATCCAATCAAAAAAATTCTGCGTCACACGATAGTTAATATTACAAAGAATACTTGTAAGTATACAGTAGTTTCGTAAAAAACACATATCTACCACATTTAAAAAACTTTTATTATCCGCTTTTATTTCAAATTATTCATAAAACTACTATGTAAATGTGCACAATAACAATTATTTTATATACTTAATAAGTGCGTCCAAAAAAATTTGTAGTTTCATACCTATTTTTCCGAGCATCAGGATGGTGTAACCCCTTAATATCTTCGAAATAGCACAAAAGCGCACAAAATCGAAAAAATTCGAAAAATTCCCCTTCCCCTATCTCGGTAAATTTTTATCCTATCGAAAAAATCTTTTTCCTCTAAAATCGTACCTAGTAGAACTATACTTTACCCAAGTTTGAGTTCGATCAGACAAAATTGAATTCTGAGGGTGATACACTTGTGGAATAATGCCCCATATATGTCAGTGTTTTGAAAAGCAGATTCGTCACTGTTGGAGGCTGTAAAAATATTTGTTTGTTATTAATTTACTGTAAATTAAAAAGTAATTACTGAGAGTTAATCAGTCAAATAATTCAGCTCCAAAATTTAAATGAATTTCAAAAATATAACTCACTGTAATCTCCAATATGTATCCACGTGAAACGATAAAAAGCATCACAAATTGCCAACAATTTGAAACTGTGAATCTTTTTGTAGTTATAATAAAGGCTGCCAGAATTTGCAGGAGCCTTTATTCTGATCTCTTTCCCGTCAAGAGCACCGATGCAATTGGGAAAATCCCATTTCACTCGAAAGCATTGTGCAACCATCTTCCATTTGTGACCAACTCTATTTATGATCACATTTAATTCAATCCTCTTGATTTCCTATTTTTTTCTTTACTATAAATTCCACTCATATTCCAATAAAAAATTTAATAGACTTAAGAAGAATAAATGATTTACAATTAGAAATCTATTATTTAGAATAGCAGTTAAAATTCTGTGGAATTATACAAACAAGAAACAGCTGAGAGAGAGTACACATGATTAAAAATAAACAAATCAGTATATTTAAATTAATCAATAATAAGCCATCAAGTATACATAATCAACACGATTCGGAAAATAAATAATCGAAGGCCTTCGAGATACTAATAACAGACAAAGCTATCAAAATTCGAATTCTCCTACCGACCGTTACACAAATTGAAAATGCAAATTATTACGCAATATACGACCAAGATTTATATAAAATTCAAATCCCGATTCAACAAATCGAGGATGCGATTAAAACATCGCAAAAGGATAAATCACACTGTGACAGACAGTCTTGTCGCCTGTCACATATTCCTATCCTTCTATCGCTATCTCTTATCAGTTCACGTCACCGAGCGGGCGGGGCGAGATTTCTACCAGGCGGCTTCCCCTACCATCCGCCGACTAGTCATTACGTAATTACAAGTGCTTAAAAGCACCGAATCGTCGCATTTTTAATCAGTTCGCTGAGGAGCAGCTCGACTGCAAATCAGTGTAACTCAACTGGTCTCTCTGCTAGCGGGCTACTACCATAGCAGAGCGTACGCTCAGTTAAAGAATTCTTCGGCTCACACGGACCTATCCTGGATCAAACCTGGCGAAGATTTCCAGAACCTGGGGAATATTACCATCCGAACATTCCCATCCCAAAAGGAATCATCTGATACCTGACCAGCGGGCACCCCCATGGCCAGCTATCAGATAAAGAGGGTACGTCAGCCCAAACACCTGGCCTACCCCTGATTCAATCCCGTTTCTCCGTTGAAAATACCGTCCTAAAAACTCACTCCAAGTTTGACTAGCGGGCACCCCCATGGCCAACCTTGGAGATAAGGGTTGTATTGATTCTAAGGAGTCAATCCAACCTAGAGTCGTTTCTGTCTGACACCACACCTGGAGTTTTAAAAGTCGAAATAAATAAAAGTAAATTAAAGAAATCTCCCTCGTCTTTCTCTCTCTCTCCGCACCGTTCCGTAATACCGTTTATCAGAGAGAGAAGAACTCAGGAGATAACAATATTCGTTCGCTCTAAATTACAGGTACTGGGGACAGACTAGGTTCACACACACTTACGCACCGACACCCGCTCGTTCACGCACACACAAAACACACCTGTATAATAAGTCATCATTCTCATTTGTTACCATTCAGTCAAATCATTCATTTAGCTTTTAATTAGAATTGTAGTTTTATAGGAAAAATATAGTTTTCTTTAGTTTTGTTAAAAACCGACGATTAAATTATTTCTTGCCCTTAAAGCTGACCCTGGCTCGACTGAAGCGTCCGGTAGGGCCAAAATAATAGAAGTTTCCTAAAGTACAAACGTTGCTTTGGTGTCCAATAAAGGACGACAAAAAAACGCAACGTCACAACACAAATGAATGTTAGTTTTAAGTAGATGCACGATAATTCCGAAATTCGCAATAAATTACCGACAGACTTTTATCAAATTCGAAAATAATCAGCTCACATAAATACGGTAATCCACGATTAGGCGACAATACACAATAAAAAAAAGTTTTGATTTAAAACCAAGAGTGGGCTTGTTTTAAGATGTAACAATAAGTAGACCTACCCGGTTAAAAACTAACTTGGCTTGAAATATTTAAAACGAACTGCTTATAGCACTACTAATTAGACCCAATGTAGTCTAAAAAGTAGTCCGTAACCATAATAAGGGCTAACATCAAGCCACTGCATGATCTAGAAAGTAATTGTTAGCCCTACGGCGACGGTAGGCTAACATTAAGCCGCTGCAAAAATTTTTTTATTAAACAAAATTTTAATACATAATAAATCATTTAAATAGATATATAAATGTCAAGATCTTAAAATAAGTCGAGCTTCTCTAAAGTAATCTAAACAGTACTAAATTTTATGTAAAATTGTGAAACCTTTTTTTAGAACAATATTGCAGAAATGAATGTATGAATGAGTTTAGAATCTGCAGGAAATTCAATATTAAATACCCAATATAGGGCATACATATGAACGAAAGTTTCGATTGTCGTACCGCAGAAAACAGCTTCTTCATCTACATAGAGTGAACATGTCAGATTTTCCTTCTTCAAATTCAAAATTCCAATAAGCCTTGGTGGTTCATCAGCTTTTGGCTTTGTTTGGGAGATTGCTGTTTCTTCCTGTAATAATAAAATATTTTCCAATTTTATTTCGCAATAAAAACAAACTATTGAAGTTTTGAAAGTTAAAAAAATTCTTTGAACAGTATTTAAACAAGGGGCATTTATGGAAATAAAAAATAATGAGAAAATATTTATATGAAATGTTAAATTTACAGTTAAATTTATAGAGAATGACAGCTTATAAAAAGAAGGAAATAAGTCTCACTTTATTTATGGAGTTCATAAATAAAAAATACAAAGAAGGTATGGGAGGATGTGCGAAATTGAAGAGGTGAGCCAATTTGAGAAATAATCTTCCGCACAAAATAGTCAGACAGCGCGGCGAAGACCATTTCTACTAACACGGCAAATACCGCGTGATGGGGACTCAGAGAAACACGGATACCGTGAAAGCGTTTTCCACGTATCTCCCACCAAAAGGGTTCTTCCCTCACCACGCAAACCCTTTGGACCCCTAGAGTATAAAAGGGCCTGCACGACGAGAAATCGTCAGATTGTTTGGGGGCGAAATACCGCCCTGCGAAGAAGCTGAGCTAGTGGAATACCATTAGACTCAGCACCCCGACTAGTGGAATACCATTAGGCGCAACACCCGAGTCGGAATACCGCTCGGCAACGCTGGAGGCCCGGGCTAGTGGAATACCAATTAGTCCCGGCAACCCACCCCCCTCTCTCGCCTAGTCGCACATCGTTATTCCCCTCACCGCTCAACCTTTATACTCTTAATGGTCCTTGGGCTACCTGTCCCACACCAGTTCATAGCTTTCCACACAAACTTAGCTTACGCACGTAGTCCTTTTTTAAGCGACGCAAACCTCCGGCGTCTACGCCGGAGGTTTGCGTCGAGGTTTGCGTCGGAGGTTTCGAATAAACAATTCTCAGTTACTATTAAAAATTGTGAGTCTTTACTAAAAGATATTTCCCACTCCCTCAATAGTTAATATAATTATTATTTTTACTATTTTCATAAGAAACACTGCTATCCACGACACCAGAAATCGTTCGCTGTTGTCTCTAACCCTCTTTTTCTAACAGATGGTACAGTACGATTCACTGGAGGTAAGGAGTACGCGTCATTTTCTCGCTGAAGAAATCTTCAACTCCAATCCATCCGATCGCATATCTTTCAGAACCGTCGGCAAAGAAGAAATCTAGCCCGAGCCGCTGCCTACCATTCTCGGCCTGCTCTCGAGGAGCCCGGATACTCGACGAGGCCCATCAGACCGACCTTTTGTGGTCGCCTACTCGCTTCCAAAGGGGTGGCTACCTCTTTACGTCTCGTCCTGAACCAGACATAACCTCACATTCTCCCAGATCAAACGACCCGAACACTTCGGAGCCACGAAACTCCGATCGGGAGAGATCGCCACGGAGGCCTAACCAACCTCCCACTTCCCTTGCCTCTTCTCCTTTTCCCCTTAACCACTCTCCCGTATCCCAAATTCCCCGATAAAAAGTACTCCTCCCCGTGAATCCGAAGACGTCCTAGATATTCCTCTCCATTGTTTCCCCATCTCTCTCTCTCCTCCGGCAAAACGGTCGGCGAGACTCGAATCTCGCCCTCCGTTAAAACTAATAACAAATGTGTGTCGTCGCTTATATTAGTTCCTAGTAAAAAAAGAACCTATTGTATGTTAGATAAATAAATATATTGTACAGACTGAGATTATGTACACTCTTTTTTTTACCAGACCTCCGCTAGACATAAAATATTCGGAAATAATTACCACTGACTTAGTAAGGAAACCCTTTCTTTTCTTCTATTTTTCCTTTCTCACCCTTTTCGACTTCGTTCTACTCCCTTCTCCTCACCACGGTCAAATCCTGGACAAGGATTGATATCAACTATGATAAAAAAAACCACTTTTCCGGCATAAAAAACCCCTATCTTAAGTGAGATAAAAGCCTTCCAAGTTGATTTAGAAAGTTAAAAATACTAAATTCTTTGGATTATAATTTAAAGTATAAACATTAGAAATCTTAGTTAGACGATACAATATTTAATAATTAATAGCTTACGGTACCGCAGATTGAATGGCCATTCAATTAGATCTCGCTTACCAGCCAAAGCATGCAGCTTTCTGAGAAGGAGGACACCTCTATTGATGGAGTACAACAACAGTCCTGACGTCTCAGGCAAGGGGACAGCCCTTACTACGTTGCACCCGGGAGGAATGACAAGCGTGCCGCGGGGTTTGGAGGAGCCGTGGATGATACTACGTATCATCCTACGTATCCTACGTATCCTAGTATCCTACGTATCCTAGTATCATCACTAAGTAGATGATGATACGTAGTATCATCCACTAAGGCAGCAGGCAGATCCGGTCCTTAGCCCTGGTGATGCGTAGCTGGCTTTGTATCCCACTCCCGGAGTCCTGGGTAGCTTAGTCTATGAAGTACTCACACACACAATGTACTTTTAAGAGTGCACTAAGATACTACTGGAGAGAGAGTAGAGAGACTGAGTGAACCGAACGATTTCCCGTAAGAAAGTGAAGTATCACAGAGCTCTTAACAGTACAAGTGCCCTGAAAACATCCTGAAAAGTACCCCCACCATTTGGGCCCATAGCCAGCGTCCATGTGTATGCATCAGACGCTCCGTCTGGGGATTTCCACAGGTGTTAAGTACGACCCAAAATTACGACCCAAACCCTAACAAGGTCATTTAAAAGATTTGGAAGCTTAATGGAGGGTCATCGTACCCTAATAAACGATTCTCTTACTCTCTAATCTCCTCCTTCTATATTTGTCGCTCAGAGCCTGCAAGTCCTCAGGATCCGATGTCAGGGGACAGAGTGGTCGAGAATTGAGACAAACTTCTATCTCTGCTAAGGCCGTAAAGAATTCTTCAAATGTGAGTGTATGCTCTCCGAAGGTCTTCTTTAGCAGATTCTTAGTGGACTTGACGCCTGCTTACCACAGGCCTCCGTAGTGTAGTGTAGTTGGAGGTATGAAAGTCCACGAGGTTCCATTATCAGCCAGTACAGTAGCTACGTCCTTGTAGAATTTAGATGCAGCTTTAAACATTGCTCGGAGTTCAGCGTCGGCTCCTCGATAGGTGCTAGTATTATCGCTATCGAGATTTTTGCAAAGACCTCTTCTGCTCATAAATCTCTGGAATGTTGCGATGAACGTTGTTGTTGTCAAGTCACTGACCAGCTGCAGGTGGATAGCTTTGGTGGCTAAGCAAACGAAAAGAATGATGTAGCCTTTATAGGCATGATGTCCACAACCTTTTGAAGTGCGTACTTGAAAGGGTTCAGCGTAATCCAACCCTGTCGTCGTGAAGGGACGAGCTGGATTCGCATGTGCAGCTGGAAGGTTGCCCATGAGTTAATGGCCCAAGCCAGGTTTGTGTTTTTGACAAACGATGCATTTATGTATTATCGATTTGACGAGCGATCGCATTCCTATAATCCACACGAATCGTAACAATAAGCTAGTTGTAAGGGTCGGTCCACCATGCAAGGCTCGTCGATGAGCATCCAAAACAAAAAGACGACTGAGTGAAGAAACGCGAGGCAAAATGGGCGGATATTGAACGTGATCCGGTAAATTGGCATTAGATAAGCGCCCACCGACTCGCAGAATGCCGTTCTTATCGAGGAACGGTTGTAGTTTGCATAAAGGATTGTGCTTTGGCAGAATTCGTCCTGCTTGTAACAAGTTAATCTCTTCCCAATTACGCGTGTAATTGAGCTACTTTCACGAGCACCTTACGTGCGTGGTCGAGATCGGTGACCGTAAGTCTTTTCGGGTACAAGTCTTGTCCTGCTTTACGACGAGCTAGCTGGAGTAACGGACGTAAGCACCAAACGGTTATACGCACAAGATGAGTAAGAGTCAAGTATTGTGACAGGATCGCTAGCTCGTTCTCGTTTACTTTAGACTGTGTCTGCAGATTTTTCACGGTTTTTGGCGGCTGAGGTCAGTGTTGAGAGTGAGAAGCGAGCCACGTAGTTCCGTGCCACCACAAATCTGAAGATTTAAGTTCAGTAGGTAGAGCACCGCGAGTAGCTAAGTCAACAGGATTCTGTTTTGTTGGGATGTGAACCCATGTTGCTGAAGGTAACTCGGTTTGAATTAGTGACACGCGATTCGCGATAAATATCTTCCAATGACATGGATGTTTTTTGAGCCACATGAGCACGATTTAACTATCTGAACACAAACAAACGGGCGCGCTTTTCAGAAATTCCAACTTTTGTTGTTGACGGACTAGTTTTACGAGTAGTGTCGCATCTAAAAGCTCGAGGTTTGGGATACTCACGGTTTTGACAGGTGAAATCTTGGTTTTAGCACTTAATAGTGCCACGCGGAATTGATCGCAACCGTTGTCAATTCATATGTAGACCGCGGCGGCGTAAGCTCGCGAAGATGCATCTGAGAATCCGTGAATTTCAAATAAGTTGTGCTGAGATAAGCCGAGCCAGCGGCTTATTGATAACGTAGGAAGAGATGAAAGTGACTGGCAATAGAGTTGCTATCTCTCACAAATGTCTTTGGGTAGAGGCTCGTCTCACTCACACATGTCAATCCACAAATCCTGCATAATTACTTTCGTGATAACCGTGATTGGCGCGAGCCATCCTAATGGATCGAAAAGTCGTGCGATTTCGGAATATATTTATCTTTTAGTCATTTTTTCGGTACTGGTTACAAAATTCGAAGCGCTGAAATTAAACTTATCAGAAGAGGGTTTCCAATGAACGCCGAGAGTTTTGACTGCTGTTTACCTTTACCGTGACGTCTTCGTTTGATTGATCTCGCGAAGGCAAGAAATCGGTGTGGTTGGCAGCCAACTTGTCTAACTCGATCTCGGCTGATTCTAGAATTCCGATGAGTTCATTCTGTTTCTAAACCGCAAGCGTCAGCTCACCCGCCCCGGCAAACATGTCGTCTACGTACGTGTTTGATGTTAAACATTCTGCGCCTAGAGGAAAACGTTCTCCTTCATCCTGAACTAATTTTATCAGAGTACGGATAGCTAGATATGGGGCACAAGCTATGCCGTATTTGACGGTTGTTAGCCTATAGTCAAGTGGAGCTGCTGGCGGCCATAGAACGCGTTGTAAATCCTGATCTTCAGGCGCAAATCGGATTTGCCTAAACATTTTTACGATGTCTGTTGTGAAAACGTAACGATACAGACTCCAGTTTAAGAGAACGTGTAATACGTCACTTTGTAACGCAGGATCGGCCGCGAGATAGTCGTTTAGGTAGCGTTTCTCGTGCGTCCGACAAGAGGCATTGAATACCACGCGACGTTTCATTCGGTTGCCTGAAAATCGCATGATCAGATGGTGCGGCACTGCAATATGAGCTGTCATCCTCTGGATATTACATTATATATTACATATTATATTAAGCTAAGCAAATGTCTGTATTTACTAATTTTATGTTTTGACCGACACATTATTCGTGAGTATCGCCCACCGTGGCGTATTCCTTCGCATTTGACCTGAGATGATCCAGCCTAGAGCGGTATTTTGGGCAACTACAGGATTTTTAGGGAATTTTTCGAGTCCCGAACAAAGTAGAGATCCATACAGATCGGCTCCTACCAGAAGGTCAAATTTATTAGAGATATGGAAATCTGGGTCGGCGAAAGACTCAGATACGAAGGTCGCCTCTGATCCTTGATCGAGGAGTATGCGGGCGCGAGTTTGCTTGCCATAAGGGCCAATAATGACAACTTATACTGTTGCGAGTAAAACGTGACAATTCGTCATGATAGCACCGTTGCATGAATTAACTGATACTCTTGAGATAATGGGTAATCTGGCCACGTTGGCTCTTACTGTGGACGCAGAGGTGGCGTTATTCTTATTTTGCGAGTCTGCCCTCGGCTCTGAGCCTGTTTGGCCATTAGATTGCTTATTATTAATTCAATAAGGAGTGGTGTTTTTCCCCGCAAACTTTGCAACAAAAGTTTGACTTCCACTGCCGGAATCTATGTGAGCCAAGGCAGTTGAAACAGAGCTTCAAATTACGCACGTCGGTTTCCCGATTGTGAAATCTTTTCGCGAAAAAGGTAGGAGAGCGTGTTATAAAGTGATCACGGCGGCAGACGGAACATTTGGATGCCTTTGTTGAAAACGAAATTTGAGCGTCATGAACGCGACGTGAACTATGATTCGAGCTACTCGGCTGTGTAACCCTTTTTCCTTCTCGATCCGCGTGAATTACTGACAGGGACTGAGCGCGTCTTTCTAAAAATACCATTAAATCTACGAATTTCGGGAAACGTAGAGTATCACTGTTCTCATCATCGGTCGAGAATGAAGATCTTTGCCGTTAGCTTGTGATCAGTTCCGATTCCAAAATTTTACGCGATTCCGAATCTATCCTAACTTCTAACGTGTGTACGAGCCACAAGTCCCAATGTGAAAACGGTGTTTTCAAATTTGCGAGTGTCCGGACGATTCTCTGAGTCTCGTCCACGAAACTACGTAGCTCGACCGTGGATGCTTTCTTTAAATACGGTAAGCTATTAAGTGAAACGAGAAGTTTGTTAATTGCTAAGCGTGGGTTATAGAAGCGATCGCGAAGTGCCTTCTACGTTGACACGTAATTAACCCCCAAGATCGCGACGTCTTTTACTAGTTCTGCAGCAGAGCCCTTCAAACACGATTTTAAGTACTGCAGTTTTGTCGTGTCAGCTATTCGCGTCGTGATATGCACCAAAGTGATAAAAATGTCCGCGAAACTGTTCCAGTCTTCATATTTACCCGAGAAGCTAGGAAAGTCGAGTCTTGGTAATTTTGCCGGGCGATCATGACCGTAATCGCTTTGTTCGTCCTCGTCGACGTCACGTGGTCTTGTATTGCGAGGATTGTGGTCCTCGTTGCTGGCGAAGTTTGACAGAGCTGTCAATAACCAGTCATGAATATTTTCAAAGGTACGCTGCATCGCGTCGTACTTATTTCCGTTATGTAAATATGTCTTAATGCATCATCCCGCAGCAAAATATCGTGATGCGTACATCGAATTTCCGCCCAAAGTTCGTTCACTGTACGAATTTGCGTTTGAATGATAGTCGCGTTAAGAGAGTCCGAAGAGCGTTCTCTCATGCGCTCGCCTATTGACACGTGCCATTTTTAAATCAAAATTTTCTCTTGTTTTAAGAAAAATACTGTCGCGTGGTATACCTTATACAAAGAAACAAGCACTTACACTAATCACACAAATATTACATAACAGAATTAAATGAGCAATTAAAATTACACAGAATGTACATAAAGTAGCTACGTACTAGAATAAAGTTGTATAAAAAATTAAACGAAAAGCAAAGTCCATAATAACAACTGTGGTAACGTTGATTTATCACTCAAGTCACACACTTCTCACCCAGGGCACCATGTTAAATTTGCAGTTAAATTTATTGAGAATGACAACTTATAAAAAGAAGGAAATAAGTCTCACTTTATTTATAGAGTTCACAAATAAAAAACACAAAGAAGGTATGGGGGGTGTGCGAAATTGAAGAGGTGAGCCAATTTTACGAAACGAAAACTTTATTAAACTATGATAATAAAACCATGAAATAAGTGTGGTAATAACTGTTAGTTTTGAAGTTGTAACTCCAAAGTAAGAAACTCGAAAACTAGCAAAGGAGAGGTTTAAAAAGTACTATATCGAAAATATTATTAATAATAAAAACAATTTACTTGTGTTCTTCGTTGTAACGACGAGTAAAAATAAACACATAGACAACAATTAATATTTTAAACACTCACTCCACACTCGGGTACACTTTATATTGTTCTGGCGACACCGAGGGTGTCACCACAATTCTTTGAGGTCTAAAGTTCAGAGATCTAAAAGTTAGTCCAAGTGGGCTAAAGCAAGCTTTATTAGCTTCTTATTTACCACCCAAATCTTGCTTCTTCAAGTCGAAGACCAAGTGAGGGTTGTTTTTAATACGAAAGGCTAAGAGTTAGCCATGCTTGTGTCTAATTTCAAACACAAGACCCATAATGGCTTTCTTTAAGAACTAATTCTAGTTAAATTTTAAACATAAGCTTAATTTAAGACAAAAATAAAAACAAGATCAGCCTAATAGTAAAACTTTTTGTTTAGTGTGTATAAATGATAAATTATTACGTCAATCGGGACATAATCAATCATAAGAAATGTGACGGGAAAGTCATTTTCAGTATTAGCACTCTAGGTTCCCTTGAACGTCAAGGCGGGAGTCTTTGACGAATCAATTTGAAGCTTAAGATATAGTAGGTTCCTTATCGACTAGCAGCGAAGCCTTGCGCTCAAGCGGTAGCGAGTGCGCAACCTTATCAACTCTGCGTGGTCGCGAACATCTGAGAGGAACTCACTCTTGTGTCACCCGTCCTAGCGAAAGGAGGTTTTATCTTTTGTATACTTCGTCGACAGAAATTGTTATACCTGAGCGTATTTTGTGTGGATTGAGTGGTTACGTCGAATCAAGACGAATTTGTACTTCCGGATTTATTATAGTCGATCTTGTGTGAGTACCTGTCGATTGAAAAGAAATATATGTATTTGGAACTTATTAATTAACACTTGTTCATGGTTAATTATTTCATGGGTTTTCCCAAGTCCCACGCCTTACTTGTTTATTTTATTATAGTCGATTGCTCGTAATATTTGAGTTAGCTTGTCACTTTTGATTGTATTTAACCTCGCTAATCAGGTAAGTTAGATTAGCTGGCGCCCAACTTTGTTTGATCATTTTAAATAACTTTTCTTATTTCTTTGGGTTCCCGGCAGGCTCTGACCCAGCCCGCGCCGGGTGACAGGGGAATTATTAATATATATACATTCCACCTTCTCAGAAACATACATAACATCATGAAATCAACATATTAAATATACGGTACATGTTAAAGGACAAGCATAATACACATAAAATAACTGTCAAATGAAAATACGAGAACTTAAATGTAACTCACGGTGTACCCTGGTATTCAAACCCTTAATGATCGAGGAGTAAGTCGTTCGTGGATTTGGATGGATCCCATTTCCTGATGCTTCGATTACAGATATTATTTGTGACGTTGCGTTTTTGTCGTCCTTTATTGGACACCTAAGCAACGTTTGTACTTTAGGAAACTTCTATTATTTTTGCCCTACCGGACGCTTCAGTCGAGCCAGGGTCAGCTCTAAGGGCAAGAAATAATTTTAATCGTTGGTTTTTAACAAAATTAAAGAAAACTATATTTTTTCTATAAAACTACAATTCTAATTAAGAGATAAATGAATGATTTGACTGAATGGTAACAAATGAGAATGATGACTTATTATAAAGGTGTGTTTTGTGTGTGCGTGAACGAACGGGTGTCGGTGCGTAAGTGTGTGTGAACCTAGTCTGTCCCCAGTACCTGTAATTTAGAGCGAACGAATATTGTAGTGACGTCGTAACGTAAATCACGTATCACCGGCGGTTGAGACGGATATTATCTCCTGAGTCCTTCTCTCTCTGATAAACGGTATTACGGAACGGTGCGGAGAGAGACAGAAAGACGAGGGAGATTTCTTTAATTTACTTTTATTTATTTCGACTTTTAAAACCCCAGGTGTGGTGTCAGACAGGAACGACTCTAGGTTGGATTGACTCCTTAGAATCAATACAACCCTTATCTCCAAGGTTGGCCATGGGGGTGCCCGCTAGTCAAACTTGGAGTGAGTTTTTAGGACGGTATTTTCAACAGAGAGACGGGATTGAATCAGGGGTAGGCCAGGTTTTTGGGCTGACGTACCCTCTTTATCTGATAGCTGGCCATGGGGGTGCCCGCTGGTCAAACTTGGAGTGAGTTTTTAGGACGGTATTTTCAACAGAGAGACGGGATTGAATCAGGGGTAGGCCAGGTTTTTGGGCTGACGTACCCTCTTTATCTGATAGCTGGCCATGGGGGTGCCCGCTGGTCAGGTATCAGATGATTCCTTTTGGGATGGGAATGTTCGGATGGTAATATTCCCCAGGTTCTGGAAATCTTCGCATTTAGCCTGGCTAGATGCGCAACTTCACTACCAGGTACGTCCGCTCTCTGGTTAAAAGCATCTAGCTGTCATCCTCTGGGTATTAGAATTAAGCTAAGCAAATGTCTATATTTACTAATTTTATTTACTAAAAAGGCCTAAAATGAGAAAAACCAAATTAAAAATTATCTCAAAATATGTGACAGCTACAAGAAACGAAAGTTGGTCGGCATTTTTCTCAAGCAATGTAATACATATTTAATACTTTACTTACTCTATTGCCAGAATCAATTGATGTTCCGGTATTAATGGGTTTCTGAAACTACGTTTCAGTAGTCTAGGACAGACAATTTCAAAAAGTTTTTGAAACTGATAACTTGTCATACGGGCCATTTTATAGAATTCTTTTTGATCGTAATTCGCGTAGTACAAAAACACTCCATACAAATTTCGCATGACATCAGTAAGATGTGGCTTGACAAACCAGCGACGCACGATTTTTTTTCGTTCACAATACTGGTGGTACAGTTCAAGAATTTGTAACCAATGATGAATGATTAAAATAAGTGAAATTTCTACCCACATTTTTATCAAAAATGCCTTCAAATAAAAACAATTACACAGCCAGTACTAGGCGCACACTTTAACCTCACTTTTAACGCATTTGACATGCATAATAAAAAGAAACTCGATGTATTTACATATATATATATATATATGTATCATATGTATGTACTTCTGAATTACCGGAACGAAATCAAAATCAATCAAAAGTGCCTCTCTTGATTGACTATCAAAATGGACCCAATATCGATCATCTTCTCAAAACAGCTCACTCTACTCAAAGATGGACCTGCTTCAACACCCAGTTCCTATATTTTAAATTTGGACACTGTTTTATAGATGAATTGAATTTTTAAGCAGAATTCGTTTCGCGTGTTAAAAGGCTACTCACCAGGGAATGTTTTGTATACAACAACACTGCAAACGTGAACAGTCTACAAAACTTTCGGTCATACAATTGGAGTCATGATCTGGGAATAAATAAAGAATCCACATAAATGTGACATTTGTCATATGGAAGTGGAGATTGCAAAAAAGCAAGAAGTTTTGCATTCACCCGGTAAATTTCACGCTTTTCATTTCAGTGCTGTAAGCGTGTCTCACGACCCCCCCGTGTCTCATAACCCCCCGATCTCCCCTACTTTTTTCTATGAATTAGTAGTTTTTAACTAAGTGATAGTAAAAATGCTTACTAAAGTGCATTAGTAAACGAATCGGCACTATTTCATTAGTAACTTCTTACTAATTCAGATTTAGAGAGTTGGTTGGCCTAAGCGAGACGTTTAGACGGTATTTATATCTCAAAATTCCTAATTTGAAAGACTTAATATATTTCCAAGTTCAATAATACAAGGCCACAAAATGAACAAAAAAAGTCCCCCAACCAAATTCATATTCTATACGTTTTTCAACACGCTGATTCCAAATCCGGGGTCTGTGTAACCTCAGCACTTTGGGATCAAGGTCATATGAAGGTCAAAGGTGTTCATTACAGCGGAATCTAAAATTTGACCACGGATTCGGAAAGAGCGGAAAATTTTACGTTTCGAATATAACCTATGATCAGTTTCCGAGATATGGGATCTAGAAATACCACATTTTTAAATAATTTTCCTAAATGATAATATACGAAAATATTCACAGTCTTTCAAGCTTTTTAGAAATATTTGGTACTGCCTGGGTGTGTTTGGGGGACTATTATGATGACAATCTATAACCTGTGGTCCACAAAAAAAATCATTTCAGATGTGACCTTAATATTTTCGAAAAATAATCATTATTCTAAAGGAAAAGATCCAAAAAACATTCACAGAGTCTGCAGCTTTGCAGAAATGTTTGATGATGTCTGGGTGTGTTTGGGGGGGGGGTGTGATGACAATGTATAGCTTGTCCTCTACAAAAAAAAATCATTTGAGCAGCGACCTGAATAGTTTCGAAAAATGATCACTCGGTTGTTTGATATCCAGACTTCTTGTACCGTGGTTCTATATAGGGAACTTAGTTTTGTTCCTTACCATTCAATACAACGCAGTTCCTGTTATATCGAAAAACCATCTAGTCCCCACCCCCCCGCTTTACAAAATTGTTACGCTGATTATCAGTAGGACAGTTTTTAATTCGGATGCACTTTGATACAGTAGATCATGAACTAGTCTACTCCTCTGTAGGTTGCCCTGAATAACTATTACCATTTTTCATTTTTTATTTTCACCGCCTCCATGTAAGATGCGCATTGAAGATCCAGGGATATGATCCATGTTACTGTTTTCAATGCACCTAACTTCGGTGCTTTTTCACAGTTAGCTGCTCTGTGATCTTCATCACAGCTTCAACAAGATTGGCTCCTGTCTACAACTTTTCTATGAATTTCAAAAAATTTCAATGAATTT
Source organism: Synergus japonicus (assembly GCA_900474275.1). Lineage (NCBI taxonomy): Eukaryota > Metazoa > Arthropoda > Insecta > Hymenoptera > Cynipidae > Synergus > Synergus japonicus. The sequence goes on along the minus strand of UCOH01012501.1, from coordinate 19,146 downwards.
TAAGAGATCTTTTCAAAAATTGTTATAAATTTGAGAGATTTTTACGAATGTTAAATGTTGTGAAATGATTTTAAATTTCAAAATATTTAAAGTGATATGTTACGAAATTTTTGAAAAATGTCTATAGTATTGTAATTCAAAATTTCTACGCAGTTGTAATACTTTTCTGTCAGGGAAATTTATCTGAAAATGAAGAAAAAGTCAGGGAAATGTCAGGGAAATTATGGCCACCCTGCATATGCCAAAAATAACGGATACAATTGACTAAGATATGGATAAATATCAAATAGGTTTTTATCAGACAATTTATACAGATTTATCAAATCCTTATTAGATATTTAATTTTTAATTCAAAACCATGTCCATATCCGTGTCCATAAAAATTTGAAGGAAAAAAAATTTTGCGAATTATCTTTTGCTTACCTCTTTTGATGATTGTCTATGTTTGGTATCCTTTAATCCTTGCATCCTATTCGGCGTATTTAAAGGTTTCGCAAAAGTTTTCAACTTTTCTAAATTTAGTTTGTTTTCTAAATATTTTTTTTTCTTTTTCGTTTAATCCTTTAATCATTGTATCCTATTCGGCGTATTTAAAGGTTTCGCAAAGATTTTAAACTTGTTTAAACTTTTAGTTTTCTGAATATTTTTTTTTTTCGTTTTCCTTTCACGTTCCTCAATAAAATTATTTTTGTTATTGTTTGTTTGTCAATTGCTATAACAACATTAGCAACATGGCAGCTGTTTTTAAAAATGAAAGAGAGAAATTAATCTTTCTTTTTATTAATTCAAATAGTCAGCATAACAAAATTGGAATGTGCACAAATTAAATAATTTATTTAACTTGAATCGAAGCAAATTATTTAATATTTTCCAAGCAGAGAGAGATAATACCGCTGTCACAAAAGTTAATCTGGAGATAGCACCTGACTGATATTCAGAAATTTTATTTTTAAGAAAGTTTTATTTCGTGCGTGAATATGAATTTTGTGTTAATCAATCCAGAATTTTCAATTGCCTGCTTTTTTGTCACCTTAAGAAGTGTGAATGAAAAATTGTTCTAAGTAGTGATAGTAGTTGTAGTAAGACATTTGCGGAGGAATAAAATGCGTTGTGATTGACAAAGAGACAGAAAGGGATAGAAAATAATAGGCGAGAAATAGGAAGGAATATAGATGTGGGTATTGAAAGAGATAGGCGTTGATGTGGATTGAGTTGGAGATAGAAGGATATAGACAAGAGATATAAAAGAGGAGATTCAAAGAAATAGATGTAGATTTCAATGGAGATAGAAAGGGATAGAGAACTGGAGATTAAAAGAGATAAAAGCGAATTGAGATTTAAAAGGAGATAGAAAGAGATCAGGAAGTGGCGATTGAAAGAGAAAGGAGATAATGCTGATTTACAAGGAGATAAAAAGAGATAAACGGAGTTGGACAAAAGATAGAAAGAGATAGACGGAGATGGACAAGAGATAAAAAGAGAGAGAGGATTGTAGATTGAAAGAGATGGACGTTGATGTGGCTTGAGGTGGAGGTAGAACGAGATAGGCGAAAATAGACAAGAAATAGAAAAAGATAAAAAAGAGGAAATTCAAAGAGATAAGCGTGGTGTTGATTGATATGGAGATAAAAAGGGATAGATAGAAAATAGATAAATAATCTTTATCCCTTTATATCTTTGAGATAGAAGATAGAAATGGATAGGATTTCTATCGATTTACTTCCAACAGAGTTGTACGGTAAAATTGCGGCGTTACAAAACAGTGACAATTTTTTGATTTTTATATTCTCACCCCAATCAAATGGTCACGTTTTATGACTTTCTGAACTCGAAAAAATGAATGTCAAATTCCTTTATTATATATTTCGGATAAAAATTCAAAAAGATAGATCACTTTAAAAAATTTTGAAAACACTTTCTTTTTATTTACAAACTTTATGTACGAATATTAGTAACAATCAAAAAATCGAAAAATTTATCCTCACTTCAACAGAGCAATAGAATTCTATTTTTTTCTCTTTCAAGAAATTGGTCCACCAGAGCACCATAGCATCATTGAACATCACTTATTAAAGAACTTTTCGCCATGAATGAGTATATTTTACTCCACAAGAAATATTTTCTGATTCTTCCAGTCTCAAAAAGTAGTCCTCAAGATACTTTTCTCTTAAAATTAGTGTGACATGCTCATCATACTCATGCAGTATAATGCGATGCACTCTCTTTTCAAAGTACTATATTTATGACAGATTCAATCTCAAACCTCATTATGTCTAGATACTTGTGTGGTAGTAGCCAGTTATTATCCACAACCCACAGTAGGGTTGTCTGTCAATGTCTAAGAGGAAAATCTGAATATAGATGCACACTCGTTTGCAGATGATCTCCAGAGAATCAAAAAGTGCTGTTTGACTATCGGAGCAAATGTAGATAGATGTATCGGCCTTTATATGCTCGCATGCAAATCTCTTTAAGACAAGATTTAATAGCCACCACTTTGACTTGAAATACAGTGGGGTATTTGCAGACTTTTATTGCAATATCAGCCCTTGGTACTCTCATAGATTTCAGCTCCGGTGCCCTGTAAGAGTTCTATGAAGGAAAATTTCCTGATCATAACGCCACATTCAATATCAAGAACATTGTCTTCGTAGAGGCTATTCCTTCTAATTCAGCTCAAGTATGTTTTCTCGACCGCGGTATCAAGTCTGTGTGTGCCTGCTTTTTATTAGCCGGTCCATTAGTATCCTGTAACGATACAGTCGGTGTGGGTTTTAACGACTCAGAAATTGTTACGCAGAATATGTTACACTTTTGCAGCACTAAAAATCCATCCCTAGTCCCATATAAATGAAGCATGGAATATATGTAATTATCGGTCTGATTATTAACATTGTTGAATTGTAAGTAAATTTATCTTTAAAGTGAATATGATTGGATATTATTGAATGAGTTGAGAATCACTGTGTAAGAGGTGTCCACGAGCGGAACGTCGATCATACACCGCTTTTTGATTTCTGTCTCTTAAGTAAGAGGACTTGTAGTGTTGCTCTTCAATATGTAAAAGTAATATTAATAAAGTTTATCATAGTAAAGTGTATCCCTTAACAACTTTATCAAAAACCACCCTCAACATTCAACAAACATATACGTATAACCAGTACACTACCCTGGGTTTCACTCTCTAAGTCAAGCACCTCTACAGGCCCAAAAGACCATTTTAGCCTTTTTTAATCCAGCATTAACATGTGACTTCAGGTATTTAGCTAAAGTAGAAAATTCAACCAACCTGTCAGAGAACTCTGGCTTCCTGAGATCTGGAATATTCCTCTTGCTCGTGAAGATTAGTAGTTATGCTTTAGATAGTTCTCGTTCATTGCACCATTGCACAGTGGGCCAGGAGACCCGGTTTTGTTGCCAAAATTCGATTTTTAAATAAAAATTCAAAAAGTCTACGAATTTGGCTAAAAATAGTTACTCGGGGGTTTTGGGGTCGCTGATTACGAATATGTAATCAAAAATTCAAAATTTAAAATGGTGGACCCAATATGGCGGCGAAGATTTTTAAAAGTCTACGGAATTGGCTATGAATTGGATTTTGGGGTCGGTTTCGCTTACGAATTATCTTGAGTTCTATCTTCCTCTTCATCGGTCAATTCAATTTTATCTAGAAACATTTCAGCTTCTGAAAAAGTTACTTCTTCTCGATGTCATTGGAACAACAAATGGCGGTGAGCCAGCGCGCGCGCGGCCATGTAAATATATCATATGTAGCGACACAAATGAAAAGGAGTAAAAATGGGCATACTTAAGCTCAAGTGCACATCCTAATTCATATATTTCAGAACTCAATATGTTGCGTTATATCGGATTATGAACAATTGGAAGAAGGTGCTTTACTGAAAACTCTTATTTTTAATTTACTAATAATGTGATTGTATTTGACTGCACCCCTGTGGAAATAGCCCGGTTTGACCCGGCCAGAAGAAGGTTTCTGACCGGAATCCGACCTGGTCAAACCGGGATAGTAACCCGACCGGGATCGGACCGGGTTCCGACCAGGATCCGGTCGGACCAAACCGGGCCACACCTGACTAAGCTTGGTTTAGTATTTCAAAATTACCCGGCTGGGATCGGACCGAGTTCCAACCAGGATCCGGTTGGGTCAAACCGGGCCACAAATAATTTATCAATTATTTAGTATTATAACACTAAATTTCCTAATTGCAATTTTCACAAATAAAAACATTTTTTAACAAAAATTTTTAAATACTGTAATTAAATAATTTTTGTAATATGAATAAGAAATAATAGAATAATACAAATTTGTGAATAAAGTTTTTTGGGATTTTTTTTTAAAGAGATCAATTAAAAATTTGAAAATGAAACATTTTTAAATCCACCTATCTATAAAATATGTAAAATAAACAAAAAATTAAAAAATATAAATATGTTCCTCGCAATTATATTTAACTTTTCAGAGATAAAGCTAGGCCGAGGTCTTGTCGACGATGTCTAAGTTGGAGAATGGCTCAGACGGTTAGGTGGCAGGCGCGCGTATTAGGTTTAGAGTAGGGTTTAGGATGTTAGAGTCGTCGGGGGTTCAAATCCCCAGCGAGTGCGATTTTTCAAAGCGTTTTTTCATGCGATTATATGTGTAAATGACTTTGAGAGATTATACGTGAAACAGAAATTTTTTTAAAAATTTTGTGTTATATATTACATTGCCAAAAACAGGCCGGTTTTCGACCGGGTTACCCTATTTGTATCCGGGATTTGACCGGGTAATCCGGGTAACCCGGCGGAAACCCGACCAAAGGAGCGTGACAAAACCGACCAGGATCCGACCGGGTACCCAGGACGGATTCCGGCTACAAGCAGGGCAACCCGGCCAGAATCCGGTCCAATCCCGGTCACAATTTCTACACGGGCAATTAAAAATTACAGATTGAACTATTTTCTTACAAATTTAACACCTTGGTGAATTAAATTAATCGAGGTTGGAGGTTAGAAATGAATTCGATCAATCAACATATAATTATCGTCAATCGTCTATTGGAGCAAATATTTACTAAAGAGGAGGGGGTCAAATTTCTAGGTTTTGTGCAGATATGTACAGTAATGTTCAATAAAGCTTTCCTCTACTTTCGATTGTAAGCATGTTATACCAACCTTGGTTTCCATTATAACCTTATGAGAAGGAGACTTGGGTTGTCCTTTTTACAATCGAAAAGGTAGGTATAGATTTGGTTTCATAGTTTCAGTTGGTCATAATCTCAATTAGCTCCAAAATCACTAAAAGTTACAATAAGTTACTAAATTTTAAAAACACTGTTAAAGTAAAGACTAGAAGGGAGTTAGGTTGATGAAAATGGCAGCGTTTTAATTGGTTAGATTCTTTAAGATTTTCTCTAATGTGCATTGCCATCTAGTACCATCTACAGCGGATCTTTCGAATTTAGTGATTTTCTGGCAAATTGAGATTATGGCCATCTGAAACTATGGACCAATCTATATACCAATTGAAAACAGGAAGGCTTCATTGAACATTACTGTACCATATATTTCGGCTATTTGTGACATTTTAAATATTAATGTAAAAATTTTTGCACACTACAGTTATGATAGATTTTTTTACGCCTTATGATTGGCCGTAGGCATTTTTTTTTAAAATAAGTACATGACCTTTAAAAATGAAGTTTAAAACTAAATTTGACTTTTTCTGAAGGTTGGACAAATTTTTTGGCTTTCTTTTGGTCTTAAAAGAAAGCTCAATTTTTTTCGTATATGATTATGTAGGTGAACAAGTGGAGAAAGAACTTCTGATTCATGAAAACAATCCACTGAAGTTACCATAGCGCAACACAAGTAGCGCCATGAGCGTAGCTGAGTAATCAACGCTTAATTTAAGGAAATAAGGAAATCTATTCTAACAATTACTTATTTAAACAATCATCAACCGAGCCATTGTGTGTCTAGGGGGAGGGGATTATGAAAGGGATGTTAATGTAACGGTTTCGTTAATCGAAATTAAAATTTTTTCTGATTGCGCTTAGAATTTGATATAAAAGTTAAATGTTCTTTAAGTACCGAAATAAAAAAAAATATAGTAGTAGAATGTATATATACATTTTGATAATTAGATTGACGTAAGAATAAAAGATTTAGAACACAAGCCACGTGCTCATTTGAAGACAAACGTTCTCTTTCAAGGTCCTTTAAACTGAATATAATTACTTTTCTTTCATCAAAAAATAGGTAGGAAGACACAGAAATAATACGATACATTAAAAACTGCTTACTGCTAGTTAGTGAGGTAGAATTACAGATTTAAAAAGTCAATTAAAACAGAGTATTAAAGTATCCAAAATGATTAAGAGTCCAAAAAAAGTCAATTAAAATAGTCCACGAATTGCAGTATTCGTATGAATTTTTCAGATCTTTCCAAGAATTTTAGAGTTTTGCATACCTTGTTTTAGAGACAGAGACCTCAAAATAGAATTAAGTATCATTTTTCTGTTCATTAAACCTGAAAAACACTCTAATTAGCTTTAAGTTTTATCTCTAATTTATTCTACACATAGTTCCAGTTAGGATACTTGAAAATCTCGTTCTTCTAGATCCTAAAGCTCGGAAACTAATGATAGGATCTTGTTTTGCTAGAACTGCTCCAATAATTTTTGTTGTGGACCACAGGCTATAGATTGTCATCAGAATAGTCCCCCAAACACACCCGGCAGTACCAAATATTTCTAAAAAGCTTGAAAGACTGTGAATATTTTCGTATATTATCATTTAGGAAAATTATTTTAGAATGTGGTATTTCTAGATCCCGGCATATCTCAGAAATTGATCATAGGATCTTGTTTTACCAAAGGAAACTTTTGTTCGGAATTACGAGAACATAATTTTCTGAAAGTTACAGCTAATTCGACGGACAGATTTTTGCCATACATTTTGTGCGGGGTCCTTCATCTTATATATATTATGCTTATCCTGCTACGGCCTTTCAAGAGGTCTAACAAATTTTAAAGAATACTAAAACATTTTTTATTGAAAAATTGCTTCAAAATTTTGAAGCTTTTTTAAACGTTTTGAAATTCTTTAAAGTCACTTGAAATCTCTCCAAATCACTTTAAACTTCCTATAAAACCACTTAAGGGGTTAGTACCAAATGATTCCGACAAAACTATTGGACCAATCAGGCTGAAATTTGGATATGTTATTCTAAGCATGAGTCGCTATCGCATGAACCAGAATAATAATTATTTATTAATATTTATCCTATTTTTTAAACAATTTACGGTTAAAAAAAGGTGAAAAATCTTCAAATCGGCCATTTTGTATTTATTTTTTTTCGGATTTCAATTATTCTGGTTCATGCGATAGCGACACATGTGTAGAAAAACATATCCAAATTTTAGCCCGATCGGTCCAATAGTTTTCTCTGAATCATGCACTTCAGTTTTTAAAATGGATAACTTCCGGCAGCCATACCAGCCCGATTTATTCTTAAAAAAAAATTTGTAATTTATATCTATAATCATGTGTGGAAAGTTAGAATTTGTAATATAAATTTTAATGTGATAAAAAAATTCTTCAAAAAAAGGTGAAAACTTTGGTAGTAACCCCTTAAAATCATGTGAAAATTCCTGAAAATCCATAAATATTTGGGAGTTCCTTGAAATCTTGCAAAATAACTTAATATCCATTTACATTCACTAGAATCAATTGAAATTTCTTGAAATTTCTATAAGTTTCTTTAAGGCCATGTAAGACTTACCCGATCCCTACCTTACCGACATTTTTTTGTCTGCAACGATACATCTACATTTATTGAGATATCAAATTGAAAATTTCTGCAATTGAAGCTAAAGCACTAAAGTACGTTTGTCTGGTCTTAATATTGACATTTGTAAAAAATTTTTTTTGAAAAATTATTTTTTTATTTTTACAAAAATTTAAGACCAGATAAACATACCTTAGCATATTTTCTTAAATTTTAGAAATTTTCAATTTGATATCTCAATAAATGTAGACGTAGCGTTGCAGACAAAAAAATGTCGGTAAGTTAAGGATCGTGTAAGTCTTACATGGCCTTAAATTACTTGAAATCTCTTAAAGATCCTTTTAAATTTTTAAATATCATTTAAAATACCTTCAAATGCTAAAAAACCTTTTTAATACTCTAAAATCTTGAAACTACCATGACCTATTTTGAAATTCTTTAAAAATTTTTTAAAATGATTTATTGTTTCGGTATAACAGGACAACTTTTTTATAACAGGATTTTGGTTTTTGGAAAATTAAATAGTTGAATAATAATATATTATGAATAATAAATCCGCAGAATAGTTTTTGGGATACTGACCAGTTTTACCTAAGTGGAGTATTTACTAGGGCATTTTTTGGGTAAACTGACAAGGCCCTGACCAGTTTTCTTTAAGTTTGGCAATATTCTGCCAAAGCGTTACAAGCCTTGTGTGAGCTTTGCCAATTGACCTGGTTAATGCCATATCAGAACTAGGGAAAACTGACTAGGACACTTTCAAGACCCCATCAAAATTTCTGCCTGGGAGTTAGAATAAATAGCATTGCAGAGAATCTTTGATTTTTAAAATATAATATACCACATATAAAAAAACGTATTACGGATAAAAAAATGTATAAAAGTAACAACGACAAGCAAACTTTTCGCAAAATAATTATTTGTAATAAGAAAGAGAACCTACATTGTCAATTCCGAAAACATAATAATTTTATTCTTTCTATGCTGTATTTTTGCTAAATAATATCTAATAATATCCTGTCGAAATTTCTTTAACAAGTAAAGATCACATTTGCTTAGTCACATCACATCTATAATTACTGGTGAGGTCTTAATGGAGGTACAGGAAGTCATATGACTAGAGGATCATGAAATGGTGCGGGTATTCGATTGATTTAATACCGCGACTAAAATGATCTGTTAGGGTGACTTAAAAAAATGCATTGAAAAAGTGACGGCTGCTAAAGATAAAAAGAAATCTGCATTTTGCTATCACATGTGCACTCGATTAAATGCGTGCAGCTTCCCTCGCATTATAAAGAAATTTTTTCTACCATTTTTTGCTTTGAATTTTTTTAACATACTTATCTTTGAGCAGATATAGAAGGATATACAAATAGAAGTACCCTTTGAAAGATGACGGTACCCCTCCATGAAAGGGTTCTCAAACGACGAAAAAAAGAGCCTTGCCCTTCTTTCCCATACATTCGTACGTATGCTTTGATAGGAGCCTGTTTTTAATACAGGAAACATGTTTTGCCTATTTTCTCGAGATTTTTGGGCCGAAGCAAACAATAATTAGGCATAATCTAAACGAATCAGAGACTTTAGACTCAGCTGTTTTAAAATTTTTTAAATTACATTACATTCATTAAGTTGTAAGACGGTTCGATAAAAGTATTGTCTTGTTTTTTTTTTAATTTCAAGCCAGTTGAAAGCTTGTACAATGATACCAAAATTTAGCACAAAACTGTAGAGAAAAAGAAAAAAAATTTTCGAAAAAATAGGGTGTTATTTAAATTTATTATCTAATTAAGCTAACCAAGTTTTTCTTCCAAAATTACTTCTTCAACAAAATAATAGTGGACATCTGTCCGTGTTCGTGTTCTTGACGGATGTTCACTATTATTTTTATGAAAAATAAAACATTGTAGGGAAAACGGGTTTATTTAAATTTGCTTATATGTTAAGTACCATATGCCCTTAAAATAATATCAAAAAATTACTCTTTGATTTTTTACAATCCTTTTAAATCTCTAGTTATTAAAAATTATGAAAATAATATAATCATAAAATGTAGAAACCAAGAAATATATTTTTCCGTGTTTGTCAACAAATACTAATTTTTAAATTTTCCAATATACATATAAATATAACTAGCTTTTAGTTTTTGCTTAAATAATCAAGTGTGAAAAATGTTTGGATTTCCCTATTTTTACCTGATCTTTGGTTTCGACGTGAAAAACTCTTCAATGCTCGGCTGTTTCATTATTAACAAATTGGTGTTAATGAGATATTACCACTGTATATACCTATCATTGCCCCATAAATATCCAATAATATTAAAATATTTTCATCGAAAAAACGGAATGCCGACCAGGGCATTCCTATTTTCCTAGGGAAGAAAGATTCCTTATGTCGAGACGAGTCGATTGACCTATAAGATTAATTTGTTTAATGGAATATTCAGGAAGTTATGTTTATTTGCAACCTCATAATGGGGAAGCGAAAGTGCTCAACAAATGAGCACAACAAAATATGAATAAAGTTAAATGAAACACCGGAGATAGAATTCACAGCTAGTTTTTCATGTTTTGATTAAGGATAATAGTCCGTAATAGTGATTGTAGATGGTAGTTTTAATTTAAAAAAATTTAATTTCCAAGTTTTTCTCGAAAATCAGGCGAGATATGAAAAAATGTCAGAGAAGTAAAAGTATTTCTTAGAATAATAACTAAAAAAGGCCGTTTACATCAGCGGCTGAAAGTAAACAGTGGATAAAAATATTTTTTCTGGTTAAGTGGAGTGTCAACAAATTAATTTTCACATCGATCAAGTAACCGAAACGTCCGCTTGGCCTTTTGTATCGAAAATTGCTATTTTTACTTTTTTTACTTTCGATTTTTACAGAATTCACATGATTTTTGAGGCATAACATTTTCCTTGCGAGGACGAAATTTCGCCACCGCAATACAACAAAAAATTTAATGCTATCCTGATGAATGCGAGGTTTTCAGTTGTTGATGCTGGAGTAAACACTTTCGCTGAAAATTTGGAGTGGACATTTCTGTCTTAAATTGAATACAACTTTTGCGCACACTGCGATATTAGTTTTATATATGGTAAACTTCTTCGTCCCAATACACTGCTTAATATTCGTGAGCATATAAAAGTGTGCTTCAAGTATTCTTGGAGTAAACTTCGATAATAGAGTGGACATTTTTTCGTCAAATTCGAAATTTTCGATATTTGAATGTTTGATAAATTTGGTAGTTGCGGGAACTTTCCACAACTACGGATCCTGGAGGCCTGGAGTTGTCGACTGAGATTTTCTTGCTGAGATATAAATCAAAGCAGAGTATAATAAGGGTATTGGTATGTCTGCGTCAAGGCAACCAACCTTGCACGTATAGACCATAGACCTACCGATATGTCGCTAGATAACCGAGGAGTGGGGATAATCACGCTATAGGAAGTCTGGTAAGACTGGGGATTGGTAGGGCATGCAAACCATATTCGCCCGCAAATGACTTGGCCCAGAAAGAAGCTATATTCGGGCATATGGTCTCAGTTCGGCATGCAACAAAAACGATCGTTGTCCCGCTGTCCCAGGCTACGGTATATTGATTTTTTACTTAACAATATCGACGCTCATTGTACCAGGCAGTCGATTATTATTGTCTCTCTTTTGCTGAATTTGTTAACTCGTTTTCGTTGTCGCGAATAATTATCATGTGTGATTCCTTTTTGAGATAAATATGTAGTACCGCTACTTCACGTACAGTGTGGCCACGATCTTCAGACAAAAAACAATCCTAGCCCTCGTGTAAAAGTTGTTTCTTTATTAAGTGTAAAATGGGAAAGTGTTCCCGTAAAAGAAGGCATAGGTCCAGATCCCGCTCGCGTTTTCGGAGTGATAGTGTGAACCACCTTTATCGGGAAAAAAAGCGTCTCAAAACGCTTTACGTTCGACGTACGGCGTGTACGTCGAACGCCATCGACAGAGTGTGAGAGTAGCTCGGAAAAATCTCGATGCTCTAGCAATGACAGTCCTCAGATTGACAAGCGTTATTATGATAATGAAGCCTACAAACGTAATGAAGCGCGTAAGAGTATATATCGACATTTCTATTTCTTACAGATCGCTATATCTCGTCTGACACGTCCCTCTAGTCTGACAGAGAAAGTATTGTCTCTGTATCTGTGGATAAAAGTCTTAAAGATTCTACTAGAGACAATTTAAGCATTGCTTATCCTCTGGATAAAGAGATCTTAGAGTTGTTTGGGGAAAAAGTCTCTACAGCAGAGAACAACGATTTAAATTTGCATCCAGAAATCGGCGATCGTTTGAAAATCTGCTCCCATGATGGCCTATACAAGAACGTAAAAAAAAGAGCTTCTTCAGAAATACACCTGTAATGGTGAATTTAATATAATAACTTTTATATTGTGTAGTTTCGATATCGTTGTTTATAGTTTATGATAATAAAGTTTCATGAGTTATCTTAAAATATGGAGGAAATCAAGACAAATTCAGAGACTTATATTTAAAGTCATTTATCTTTAATAGTTTCCGAGATACGCACTATTAAAGCTTTAATGTTATTTAGAGAGCACTGAATATATTCCGATTTGACTAAAATTTATAGGGCAATATTTTTTCATGATTTGGAACCGAAATATGAAGGTGCACCTGAATTTTTTAAAAGTTGATGTTTTTCGGGCTACCCTATTAAAGTAGTTAGGAAAGTTATCTCGGACGAGGCTACTTATAGAACAACCAATTACCGTCAAACCTTCGGCGTAGAAGAAACATGTACGCCTGAACAGTCGATAGAAGTTATGGTATCGTCACTAGCTGATTCTACTATAAAACAATACTCTGGTACGATTAAGCAGTGGCTTGACTTCTGTGCGAAGTCTAATTTAGAACCATACCAGGTTAATGAAGGTGAAGTGTTAGTGCGGTTGACATAGAGGTGGGCGCACAATATGGGACACTAAATAACTGTCGTGCAGTCTTGAGACTTCTATGTGGTAGTGAAGTATCTCAAAGCACTTTGATTACACGTTTCTTCAAAGGAATTTTCCGTATGAGACCTACAAAACTCAGATACGAACACACGTGGAATGTTTCTCCTGTTTTAGAGGCTACTGCATCTTTCTTTTCCTTAAACAACCTTTCATTGTGTCAACTTACTACAAGTTTGTTAGTATTGTTAGCTCTAGTGACAGCCAACAGGATGCAAACTTTAGAAGTAATTAAGCTAGAAAACTTAACAGAAAAAGACCGAGGCTTTACACTAAAAATCGATAGTTTAATTAAGAAATCTTGCCCGGGAGTTTGTCAATCTCTGCTGTTAATTCCTAAGTTTCTAGAGAAACCTGAATTATGTGTGGCTAGCACTCTTTAAGCGTGTCTAGATAAGACTAAAGATCTAAGGGCTAGTATTCATAATTTACTAGTCACTTACATTTGCTAGATTCTATAATAGGACAATAGTTCCTAATAGAGAGAATTTTGCAGAAGCTGTTATACTGCAAAATTCATATAACCCTGCTTGTAATCACTGTATTTCAGTAATGTAGCCCTCCCAAAGTCAAAGATATTATTACAGTAGATGCGGGGTTGAGCCATAATGGCGTCCGCGATATATACATAGAAAATAATAAGTGTTAATTTTGTTGCAGGACGTTTTATTCTCTTACCTGTATGCATGGCTAGAAGTCAAATATTACCCTCAATTAGGTGTAACTGTCACACCTACCCATATGTATAGGTAAAAATTAAATTTCACCATTAGTTGGGTGTAACTGTCAGTGCATGTATAACCTCTTCGAATTTTTATCATAACCAAGATTAAACTCGCGTTCCGCGCGCACATTTTTTTCTTTTTAAATCTATGTCGTATTCTACAAACTAAATAATTACTACATCTGTTCATTTGACAACTTTGAAGTTCGCCACAGTCTTTAAAAAAACAGAGAGGAACGTTCGCTTTCTGAAGTGTAAATTGTAATTTTGACTAAATAGGCTTGCACTATAAAGGAGATCGTGAATGCCTGGGTGCATTAATTGAAAACGTATATGGTCGTTTAATTTAAATACACAACAGAAGAAGGAATGTTGAACTTTGAACATTACTGTACAAACAATAATTTGAGAAAATGTCGAGTATTTTTGGCCGGGAATGAATTTGGTAGAAATTCATAATTCCAGGTAGAAAACCCCCCCACTCCATATGAATTTGGAGCCTAATCTAGAAAAATTTCTGAGATCAAACGAGAAACTTTGAGAGAAACGTGAAATATCAGCTGCCAGCTGGTCTTTGCGTTTGCCAGCATTTGAAGCTATAACTATTGTCTTCCGTTGACAATTATTTCTTTCTGTCTGTCACCAGTTCAGTGTTCTTTTTGTGAAGTTTCATAAAATGAATAAACATTTATAAGATTTAAAAATTGTGCTGTACTGCTGTTATAATATTGTCAACTGCTTGCCTTATATGAATTCTGCGAAAACCTAGGATTCAGAGCAATTTTTGTGTCAAACGTTTCTCATCAGGCTGGTTCCAGCAATGAATGAAGCCACACGTATTGTAAGTAACATTATGTTATTAATAATTTTTTATAAAAAAATATATAAACTTTACTTTAAAGCTTTTTAAGCAACGAACAAAATGTCATATTTTAATTTTGAGACCGCAAAAGTAAAAAGTAAAATTTTATCCGTTGCTCCATCCGCCTTAAAAAAAACTCACATGTTTTCTTTTGAATATAAAAGTGGAAATGTATTCTGTCAATCTTCTTTTTTTTAGTTGGCTTGACATATGTCATATTCAATCAAAGATTGAATGTATTCACAATATATTTCATATTAAAGTATTTCAAAGATAGCAGCAGCGATACAAAGTCAAATTACAAACAGATTGATGGGCAGGGACGACATCCGGTGTATAAACAACAGGTTTGAGGTCAGAATGTATACAATTAAATATATTTATATAATATGTATATATATTCTTTTATATTCTTATACAAACACAAGCTTTTAGGACCGATTCCACCAACTGTGATTAAATTTTAATCTTTGATTAAATTCTTGATTTGCATACGCAAAGTATTGATTAACTTAAGTTAATCAAGGATTAAAATTTAATCACAGTTGGTGGAATCGGTTCTTAGTCCACTCCAGTTTATTCAAACATTCCAAACTTCTGATTCAATAAATTATCTTTTTTCCTAGATATTTCAAAATATATTTTTTTATGTTTTTCGATAGGAAACTAACTATGAGTACGCTCTCCAGTGTTATATAAAAAAATATTAAGAATTCTGTACCAGATTTGAAGAGAAGCAAAAGGAGGAGATGTCGTGGATGTCATGAATGCCCAGATTTTTAATGGTCACCGCCAGAAAATGAACGTGTTTGTACTTATTGCGATTACGTACCTACAAAACATGTCAAAATTGAAGATGATATCACCAGTTTGCTCTTAGATGGTCGAGAACCTTATGCGTCGTACATAACTTGTTTTCTATTGACAATTCTTTTTTTCTGTCTCTCACCAGAAGTTCAGTGTTCTTCTCGTGAAGTGTTATAAGATAAATACAGGCTCTCTTAGGTCACATATTCATCGGAAGCATACTTCACTCCTGCCTCAATCAAATGAATTGAATTCAGACAGATATGAAGACCAATATAAAATAGAGGTCGATAACATCAGGAATAATTCTGCAGCAGCTAATGATTCCCCTACAAATTCACCCACGGGTTCTAATACCGATTTTGATTCTGAGCACCATAATGATTCTGATGCTGGTAATGATTCGACTGATGCTGGTAATGATTCTGCTGCTAGTGGAGGTGATCCTGATAATGGTGGTGACCCTGATGCTGGTAGTGATCCTGATGAAGGTGCTGATTCGAATTCTATTACTGTACCTTCTGATAATGATCGTAATGACAATGATGCTGATAGCGATCCCAATGATGATCCTCCATACCATCCAGACATTGATGTTGATGATGTCGATGATAATCCTTTGAAAAATGCTCTTGCTGAATACCTTCTTTTTTTAAGAGGCTGCACTCAAGCAACTAATGATGATGTTCTTAGTATTTTGGAAAATCTAGAAAAAATTATTAAAATGTACGTTGAGTACTATTTCACCAAATCTGATGAAATGTTACACGAGGACTTACAAGTGCATTTAAGCGATTATATACATATTGAAAATACCATTGCTTCAATTGATTGCAGCCAAGGTTTGTACAGCATATACACTCAGAATGTGTATTTTAAAGAAAAATTTTGCACAGTACTGCCTCTTAAAAAAGAACTTGGTAATAATTTCGCGCCTTACGGTACGGCACCAATCGATGGAAATCAACAGATCACAATTAAAAAGGACGAAATAATATATGTTCCAATACGTACTGTTTTGACTAAATGGCTTATAAACGGTTCGTACGGGAATGTTACAACACAACGAATAAGAAGACATGATGGTGTTCTAGCTTCCTATTTGGATGGAAGTCATTTCCACAATTACGAGTTTAGACACATTAGACCTGATGGAAAGTTTATAAGATTGTTTTTCGATGAAGTAGATATCTGTGATTCTGCTGGATCCAAATCGTCTTCTGGAAATAAACTCGGAATGTTTTATTGGATGGATGAAGACGTTTCCCCTGAAAATCGATTTCAATTGAAATACATTCACTTGGCTGCAATCGTGCGAAATCCACACATCAAGAAATATGGCATGAATAAAGTTTTGGAAGAAATTGTCAGTGAAATTAAAGATTTAGAAAATGGAGTCGATCTTCACAATGGAGAAATAGTACCAGGTGTATAAGCTTAAATCCGCTGTTTGCTCAGAGATAGCGGTAATGAACATATTTAGCTACAATAGAAACATCATGCTTTTTTTTTGGTGAGTTCGACACCTGTCTACATAAATCAGTGCATATAGTCAGTTTTTTTATACAACAAAATAAATTTTTTCTTGAGTAATCATGTCTAGTTTTGTGCCAGAAAAGGAGCTTTTGCGGGAAGCTCTACTTTTTTGCTTCAATTTGAAGAAATCGGCTGCCGAATCACATCGAATGCTTGTGAAGGCCTATGGTGACAGTGCTTTATCGGAAACAACTTGCAGAGACTTGTTTCGTCGGTTCAAAGACGGTAATTTTGACTTGAGTGACAAGAAGCGTGAAAATCGGCCCAAAAAAGTTGAGGACCATGAATTACAGGCTCTTTTGGATGAGGACGATACACAAACACAAAAAATGCTTGCCGAACAGTTAGGTTACTAACTGTTTTCATGCGTTTACATGCCATGGGAAAGATCCAAAAAATGGGAAAATGGGTACCTCATGAACTGAACGATAGGAAGATGGAGCGACGCCAAAACACATGTGAAATCTTGCTTGCTAGACACAAAAGAAAGTCGTTTCTGCATCGTGTGGTGACTGGAGACGAAAAGTGGATTTATTTTGAGAATCCGAAACGAAGAAAATCATGGGTCGATCCCGGACAACCGTCTTCACCAAATAGGAGGTTTAAAGGAATCTTTCAGTGCACGTCATCTCTGTAGGTACTGCATGGCTTCACTAGATCTTGTTAGAACAATTATAATAGAAGACGCAACACTACTCCAAACACCTGAAGAGCACGATCATCAAGTTTCCTTGATAGAAGATGCTACTGATGATGGCACGAAAGAAGAATTAAGCACAAATTATGGCATTAACGGGAGATGTTTACTAAATGACTTAACCGGATTTCACATAATAACGTCAACACCACCAGACTTAACCCACGATGACTTTGAAGGTACATGTGTCGTTAGAAATTGATGTTTATTGAATGAGGTGTGCTTAAAGTTAAATTTAGTGCCACTTGACAAGTTGAATGAACGGATTGCTAACTTCGATTATGGTTACACGGAGAAGTTATCAAAACCATCGCCAATAGCTCGTAAACAATTGCTAGATAAGAGTCAAGTCACAATTAACTATAATGCTGCCAATAATTTTGGTGAACGTTTTACCAAAGGGATAGCCCCCTTGAGAAAACTATATAAGGATGATCGAAATTTTGCTTATCTCCCATGCTAATGCAATTGGAATTCCCGCATTAAATTATTTAAGTAGCATTATTTCTCAATACCTAGAATCATTTCAGAATATTTACAATCAGAACTTAACACCCAAGCAACATTTCTTACTTCACCGCTGTGAATTAATTTTACAATTTGGACCTCTGGGTGAATACAAAACATTTAGATCGGAATCAAAACACCAATATTTCAAAAGGTATGCACAATGCGTAAGGACATAAAAAAACTTGCCTCTTTCTCTAGCACGAAAGCACCAGTTATATTAGATCGTAATACTTCGAGAAGCTCTTGAAAGGCAAATTCGCTTTGGGCCAGTGAAGCTTATTTCTTTAGTAGAGACACCATTTAAAATACTTTTTCCAGAAGAAATGACTTTACAAAGCACAAAATGGGTGAAGGTGAATGGTGTGCAATATACTGCAATGAAAAGCTATCTGGCAATTGGATACAGTACCGATAATTTACCACAATTTGTAGCCTTATATACCATTATTTAAAAAAATGGTTTTCCAATCTTCGTTTGTAGAAAAGTTAGCACTGTGGAGCACAACATGTTAGTAATGGCATATGAAATTAAAATTTCTGACCAATTTGTGAGGCTTACTTCCGAAAATTTAATAACGCATGTTTTTCATTCACATCGATGGCAAAACCAGACATTTATTATTATTAAAAAAGCTCTGAGAAATCTTCATTAAAATAGGTAATAAATTGAGTGTCCCCATGCAAGAACAAGACATAGATTTTTCTAGCCCGGTGGCGTTGGCCCCTGACGACTAAAAATCGAAATACGAAATTTTGAATTTTAAAACATAGATTATTGTAGATAATTATATTCCGCATCTTTTTTTCCTTTGCAAAAAGATCATAACTTTTTTAGATTTTTCAAAAATTGCAAAAAACTCTTTTTTTTGAAAGTCAATTTTTAATCCGATTTTTGTCTTCAACTCGTGTTCAAATCCACAGTTTTCGGAATTTATTCATAAAATTTGTAGGAAGCATTCCTTATAGTGTTGTTGTTATGACGGTTAGCGATAAAAATTTTCAACTTTATTCATAACAATATAAAAAATTATTTTCTAGGCTATTTCATAATTCGTTCCACAAAACGTTTGAGCGTTTCGTTTATCGAGGAAAGTTTGAGCAATTAAAAACTTCCTGCGGAGAAGTTGTTCAAAAATGTACAAAGAAGTTTTCTGCAAAGGCTTTTTTCAAATAAATCAATAGGTAAAAAACTGTGCACGCTAAACTTTAAG
>UCOH01012498.1:0-75349 GCA_900474275.1 Synergus japonicus | reverse complement strand
AATATATTTTTTGTGATAAAAAACCTACATAATGAAAAAAATATCGACCTAGATGTCTAAGATCGAAAATGTAAACCATAGAATATTTTTAAATCTGAACCTTATATTAAAAAAATGTACTTTTTGATCTTTTACATATTATACATATATAGTCAAAGATTTTTTATATTGATTTGAACAACGTTGTGATGCGAGGATTATAAAGGATTTAAATATTTAATAACCTCTCTATTTAATGTCAATTTTAAAAACTTTCTCACTCGCACACTTTCCCACGAGTAGGAAGAGGACAACTACGCACATGCGCACTCAAATAAAGTTCTTTTCGATCTACTTTTTGTTTCCAGTTTCGAAAGGCTTTCCACTGGCAGTTGGGTCTCCTTATTATTCCTTCGTGGTGCCGACTACCGATGCACGTGGGTATCCATCAGATACACAACGCACACATTTGACCCTTACTACTAACACAGCCAAGCACATCATCTATATCCGTGAGGTACTGACAAAATGGAACAGCGCCATCACGCTGTTGGCAGCACAACTAAACCCATCCCCTGACGTCTCGCTCCCCGCGTCAATGTTTTAAGTTTCGTGGGCATTGTCGCCTCTATACCTATCTTCCCTCTACGATTGCGTTTTGCGTTGTGTCATAATGAGAGAGAATGAGACAAAAGTATACTTCTGTCTCTTTTACTCTCATTATGATGCAACGCATAACTCAATCATGGCGCAATCATGGGACGCCAGCCTCAGGGTGGAATCCCATGCAGGCGCAAAATGCAAAGCGCAATAGTCCAGGCAACTGGTACTTTTTTTCCGTAATAATGCCCAGACGCCATTTTTTTTGGAAATAGCTTCTGAATGGGGTCCTGAATAACCCTTAAAAATGTGTGCCGTGGATCGATGCCAAAGGGTGTTTTTTTTTAAAAAAGAATTTTCAAAAATCAAGTTTACGTGGACGGATCATTTCCACTGCGTTGTACAAAAAAAAGTTCAAATCAAAAAGGATAATGTGCAAAATTCTAAAAAAAAAAAACAAAAAAAAGCGAACCTTCTATCTCTAATAGGTTTCGAGTTACAGTCATTTCAAAAAGCCAATTTTTTCTGAATTTCGTAAAAAAATCACTACTTTTAGAAACATTGTTTGTACCAACGAACCTAATGATTTTATGAAAAAATTTTCTGGAAATGAGTGAAATTTCATGTATTTATCTTTAATTTTCCGCAAAGGGCAAAGTTTTGACCCTAATAGGTCAAAAGTTACGACCCCTCAAAGTGGGCCACTTTTGACCCATTTTTCAGGGCAATTTCCCTCTGCGGAGTTTTCTTGTAACAGGGTGTTTTATAGGAAAATTATGATAGTGATGCCACAGAATGAAATAGAGTAAACAAAATTATGCGTCTACTAAAAAAAAAGGATCTTCTGGTGCCAGTAGTACGTGATTCATGATCTTTCAAAAACTCACTTTTTTTTGCGTTTTTTCACTAAAATTCGAAAAATTGGGACTTTCAAATATACTTCGTTTCCTTTTGATCTGCGGACAAAATGCACAGGAAAGAAATTAAAATAGATCTAGCTCTAAATTTAAGTAAAATATACATCATTTTTTATTAATAAACAATGAGTTTTTTATTTAAAAAAATATATAAACATCTTTTTTTAATAATGTGTTTAAAATTTTTCAGGAATTTTACGGTTAGAATGCTATTATAGTATATTTTGTTAATAATAAAATTTTCATTGTTTACAAAAAAAAAAAATTTATTAGGCGCTTATTTTTAATTATTTTTAATTTTATGGACGCAAGGTTATTTTCATAATTCTCCAAAATAACCAAGACATTTAATATGATCTTAAAATAAATTTAGGAATAATAGATATCCAGCCATACTCAACAAGTAGAGGGGTCGAGGTAAGGGGATCGTGAAACATCAACGAAAATGAGTTATATTAGAAATCACAAAAATAATACTTAACGGTGTTGGAGCATTTTCAAACCACTAAAAATTAATGTAGACTTTACTCAAATCCGCCATTGTGTCCACATCTTATCAATACGCGGTGTTTCAGGTCGCAAAAATCGACAATCTTTTGGTTGTACGACAGGGGCTATCTGCTTATTTTCTGCAAAAAGAAATTTGTTTGGCTAAAAAGTCAATTTTTACAAGTCTGGAAACGCGGGTTGAGGGGTGCGGGTAAACAGTACTTACATTTTGCCAAGTCCCTGTCCGAGCAAAAAAGGCACAAAACTTCACTCCAAGGGTGCTTCACTCACTCAAAAAAATTTTTCGAATCTCGCTATGCGCTTCAAAGCCCGAGCACTTACGAAAATCGTGTAAAAAAAGAAGTTTGAGAAATCGCGTACTACACATGTGCTAGTTACTTGAATATAGTTACTGGATCTGTCAGCTGTTTCGCAGGGTCGCCAATTGACCATTATTCTACACTAATTTTTTTACACGATTTTCGTAAGTGCTCGGGCTTTGAAGTGCTTATCGAGATTCGGAAAATTTTTCTGAGTGAATGAAGCACCCTTGGAGTGAAGTTTTGTGCCTTTTTTGCTCGGACAGGGACTTGGCAAAATGTAAGTACTGTTTACCCGCACCCCTCAACCCGCGTCTCCACACTTGTAAAAATTCACTTTTTAGCCAAACAAATTTCTTTTTGCAGAAAATAAGCAGATAGCCCCTGTCGTACAACCAAAAGATTGTCGATAAAAAAAACGACACTTCAAACACATCATTTTTGCGACCTCAAACACCGCGTATTGGTAAGATGTGGACACAATGGCGGATTTTAAGACATTCCACAGATTTTGCTATTTTTCTGTGTTTGTTTACAGGTTTTCGTGAAATGCTGCAACAGGCTTAATTTATTATCTAAATATAATTCAATATGGGGTTACGCTCATCTCAATTATTACGACAATGGTCATTACACTTCAGATCATTAAATTCAAAGACAATTTCGTTATTAGAGTTTTGAAATTCAAAAATTTAATTTTATTAACATGGATGCTAACATAATTAATTTTTCAGAATAAAATTTTTTTTATATACAATGAAAATTTTATTATTTCAAAATATTCTATAATAACATTCTAACCGTAAAATTACTGAAAATTTTTGGACGAATTATTAAAAAAAGATGTTCATATAATTTTTTGTACTTGCCCCACATGGTGCACTCAGATGATTATATGTAAGAAAGGCCTACTTTCTAAGGTCATAGCTCGTGACCCATTAGAGCTAAGATATCCTCTTTTTTTTTTTTTTTTCATTTTACGCAGAATTGAGTCGATTTTAATTTCTTTCCTCTGCGTTTTGTCTGCAGATCAAAAAGAAACGAGGTATATTTGAAAGTCCCAATTTTTCGAATTTTAGTGAAAAAATGCAAAAAAAAAGTGAGTTTTTGAGAGATCATGAATCACGTACTACTGGCACCAGAAGATCCTTTTTTTTAATAGACGCATAATTTTGTTTACTTTATTTCATTCTCTGGCATCACTATCATAATTTTCCCATAGAACACCCTGTTACAAGAAAACTCCGCAGAGGGAAATTGCCCGAAAAAATGGGTCAAAAGTGGCCCACTTTGAGGGGTCGTAACTTTTGACTTATTAGCGTTAGGACTTTGTCCTTTGCGGCATATTAAAGATAAATACATGAAATTTCACTCATCTCTAGAAAATTTTTTCATAAAATTATTAGGTTGGTTGGTACAAAGAATGTTGCGAAAAGTAGTGATTTTTCGACGAAATTAAGAAAAAAGTGGTTTTTTGAAATGACTGTAACTCGAAACCTATTAGAGATAGAAGGTTCGCTTTTTTTTGTTTTTCTTAGAATTTTGCAAATTATCTTTTTTGATTTGAACTTTTTTTTTGTACAACGCAATGAAAATGGTCCGTCCACTCAAACTTGACTTTTGAAAAGTCTTTTTTAAAAAAACACCCTTTGGCAATCGATCCACGGCACACAATTTTTAGGGTCATTTAGGACCCCATTCAGAAGCTATTTCCAAAAAAAAAATTGCGTCTAAGAATTATTACAGAAAATAAAGGCCTGATTACACGCTTTTAGGAAAATGTCCTTCTTCTCACTCTACCATGTGAATATCACATAAGTTTGTCTCATTCCACATTTTCCACACATTTTACCCGGAAAATGTGCGAGAATGAGACAAACTTATGGGATAGTCACATGGTAGAGTGAGAAGAAGGATATTTTCCTAAAAGCGTGTAATCAGGCCTTAATGCTTTTTTATGACATGCTGCCTGGACTACAAAACGAACAGCCAATGATAGAGAATCTTTGAGAAGATAGAAATCTAAAAATGTTCTACAATTGGCTGTTCATTTTACGTTTTGCGCCCGCATCTGCAACGGCACCCTGTGTTTCGTTTACACACAACGTTTCCAATATCAACACCTTCCCAATAACAACCGCATTCCATTCTCAATATCAATCTGCATGGACCTAAAATCTCACTTGAGGCTGGCGTCCCATGATTGCGTTTTGTGTTGCGTCATAATGAGAGAGACAAATATAGAAATATACTTTTGTCTCTTTCTCTCTCATTATGACGCAACGCAAAATGCAATCATGGGACGCTAGCCTGATACCACTTAGTATGCGTTGCGCTACGGAATCTGATTGGTTTCTATTGGCGGGCAGTTTAAAATGCTAAAAATTATTATTTTATGTGCAATACGCATGTGCAGTTGATGTGACAGAGTTTATTAGAATTTAAAAGAATTAAAAAATTTATGATTTTTAGCCAAATTGTTATTGCTTATATTGTTTACATAGTTGGATTTTTGTTATTTATTAGCTATGGCATATTTAGGAATGTAAAATATGCAAAACAACAGCTTACTAGTTAACTAAATCCACAAAATTTATCTTATAATAAACGTTACTTTATAGGTTATGTTAGTCACCAACATAAGTCACAACAGTTATAAGTACTCTGCACGGAGGAATAGTAAGGAGATCGAACAATACATTGGGAAGTGTTCAGAAATGTCAATAGAAACTGCACTTTAAGTACCAGCCTTCTTGTAAGGCACGGAGGCAGATTGTTCGCACATGCGCGGTACAAATCTACTCGTCTTCTTTTCTCTCGTGAATTTGTGCGAGTGAGTGGTCCGAGCTCTTCGAACTCTGCGTGTTGCTTTTAAAAGTGAGGTTGTATTGTTATTATAATATTGAGCTATATGTATTATTCTCACGTCATTTTTGAAACGCTCTTAATGTACAGCAATTTTTATGAAAAAATAATTATTGATTTTCTAAGAGCATTTATATTTCTTACAAAACATACTTAAATATAAATTTATTCTGACACCGGCCGAAAGACTCTTACCAAATCGGGCGTAAACAGTGTTAGGCCTTTGGAATTTTTGTTCTTATAGGATGTATTGCAGTTGGGAACACAGCACGTCATCATTATGAAGCTTCTATTTATTTATTCACTAGTCGATAACAACATATTTTTTATTGCACTCGCGAACTTTTTGACTTGACATATATATATATATAACCTTACTTTTAAAAGCAACACGCAGAGTTCGAAGAGCTCGGACCACTCACTCGCACAAATTCACAAGAAAAGGAGACGGGTAGATTTGTACCGCGCATGTGCGAACAATCTGCCTCCGTGCCTTACAAGAAGGCTGGTACTTAAAGTGCAGTTTCTATTGACATTTCTGAATAGCGAGTTCGATCTCCTTACTATTCCCCCGTGGTACTCTGCAAACATTTGTGACAATTTTTTAATTTACAACATGTGTAAAGCTCATTAAGAAGTAATAATAGAAGTGCAAAATACAGTTTATTACACTTTATCGGTTAATTAATCAATAATTATCTCCCTTGTCATCAAAATCTCTACAATAATAAGTTCTCATAAATTTTAAGAGAATTTAAGTCTCGGTTATATTCTCATTCTCGTTACCGTTCTTGAATAGTCATGGAATTAGTTAGTCCCTCCCCCCCGGCCGATCTGATTTTTCCCCATCCAACCAGAATTCGTCGCGCAAGCTACTAACTTCTTTTTTAATTTGCTTTGTCGACCGTCGACCGCATATCAGGGTTGTGCAGTGACACGTCACTCAAAGTTTTTTACGTATTATATATGGTTTTCTACTTATGGTAAATTACGTATTTTAGGTAGAAAACTCCCCACTCCATATGAAGTTGGTGTTTTTAACGTAAAATAACTAGTAAATTACTGTAAACAAACCATGTAATTTACCTAGGGTATTTAACTTACCCAACCCTGCCGCATATCGAGTTTTTCCGTTTCTTCTCGTTTCTTTTCGGTCCGACAATAGCAAATTGTTTAGTACAATATCAAAGAAAATTATGTATCAGGATTTTGCTGTAATGGCGGCTTGTCTAGTGTGTATTTGGTCGTGTACTTGTAATTTGGAATTTCGTCAAGTGCTCGAAACGTGAAAAAATTCTTTCCCTTTTCCCCTCATGATATATCATGTATCTTGTAAAAAGTGATAATTTTTTCCCTCTATTATGACCTAACCTGAAAAAGTTTTGAGCTCAGAATCGCGGGACGAAATAGAAATTGGAACGACGCGAGCTTCTTCGGCTATTCGTGTTTTGCGGGTCGCGATCAATAGGGTGTAAGAGTAAATAATTTATTTTACATATAAGTAAATATTTTACTTGGTAAAATTTCACCATCGAGCTGCTTTTTCTTCCGTTTAGTCTGAGGAAAAAATTCAGGACAAAATGTCAAAACGTTCCGCAGAAGGCGGAGAGTCAGGCTCTCAACCTCCGATTAAAAAAGTTCAATTTGAACCTATTCTAATAGGACCAATTTCCACCCTCGAGGAAATGGACATGAAGGTTCTCCAATTTCAAAATAAGAAACTAGCTCAGGTAATGTAACTTTTGCTTTTGTCTTTTTTTCCCAGTCTTTGACAGAAAGCCGAAAAAAATGAGAGTTAAAAATACTTTGCTTCTTTTTTTCGAAACGTCTCTAATTCATGGAGAATTATTCTTGTCGAAAAACCAAAATCCTGGATATGAAACAATACCGAAAATTTAACCTCTCACGAAAGTTTAGAGTTCTCGAAAATAAAAAAAAAATGTTCAACATTTTTTTAAAA
Source organism: Synergus japonicus (assembly GCA_900474275.1). Taxonomy (NCBI): domain Eukaryota; kingdom Metazoa; phylum Arthropoda; class Insecta; order Hymenoptera; family Cynipidae; genus Synergus; species Synergus japonicus. The sequence continues at coordinate 68,219 of UCOH01012498.1, read as the reverse complement.
ACTTGTATTCAAAATTTCGATAGAATGTTTTTTTTGAAAAAATATATATTTAATATAAAAATGTGGAATGGACATTTTTGGAAATGGAATTTGTTTAAATATATAAAAATTAATTAACTAATCTTGATAAATATTCCACTAGACTGATAGAAATAATTTTTATTTTTAAAAAACGAGAATAAAGCACTCAGAAGATCGATTTTATGAAGAATTTACAATTTTCGTTTTGATGGTAGATTTCAAGGCACCGTGGGGGTGTGTTAAACGTGTCAAACTCATATGTGTGATATATGAAATTTTTTGTTGAATAATCCTCAATAAGCCTCTATACCTTTCCGTAACATTTTCCTAAACCCTGAAAAATTATTTCAAAAACTCCAAGAAGTGATTTTTCCCCATGCAATTTACATTAAATGCAATTAACATCAAAATTTAAAAAAAAAAAAAAAAAGGAAGTTGGCTTAACTAAATTTCTCTTATAGTAAATTATCACATGCCCTTAAAAGAAAAGAATTCACTTTTTAATTATTGAGTATTATATTAGTGTTCGAGCCATGTTCTAATCTAAAAATTCAATTTCCTCATTTTACTTAAATATTGACATTGGAATTTTTTTCTCTGTAGAATTAATCAATTCATAACTAGAATTATGCGTACAGAGCGAGAAAAAAATATCTAATTCAATTATTTTTTAAATAAAATGAAAATATTAAATTTTGAAGTCGTATTTTCAATTCCTCGTTTCACGCAATAAATATCGTAAATAAATATTTTTTTCCTTCTTTAGGCAGTCTTATATTTGATTAAAGATTAGCGCTACATAGCGAAAAAATATTTATCTATAATTTTCGTTGAGTAAGATGGAGAATAGAACTTCAAGCTTAACACGTGGGTCCAATGTTCTTAACATATAAATAAGAATAACAATTTAGAACCACCATAAAAATAAATACACTCATCTCGCGATCGACGGCACTTTTCACGCTTGGCTAATTCTACGTCCCCCCCGAGCGTCCCTTGAGAGCCTACACTGAAGTGCCGGCGCGCGAAACTCAGCGCCGTACTGCGTAGCCTGCATAGTATAGGAATTAACGAATCTTAAAGTCTACATATAACCGGTTCTGAGTGGTGACGTCATAGTGCTCGCTCGAGCAATTATAATCTCGGCCGATCGACGGCACACAAGACCCGAGCGGTGCCGTCGATCGCGAGATGAGTATAGATGAATAAATCACTTTTCACTTTTCACTTTATCAACAGAATAAGGTCATAATTATTATTTGGGTCTATAGCCGGACAAATTTTATTAAACAAATTCGTCCAGCCATTGAAATTTTGCTGTAGCCGGATAAATTTTTATTTAATAATTTATTTGGATGCTGGCGTTCGCTAGTACGCCAGAATATTTCTAGCCAGACCAAAAATTTAAGTTCACAGAAAAGGATAATTTCCAAATAAAATAACATTAACGAAATGTAAATATATTGAAAATTTTTATTATCGAAAGTAGAAAATTACCATTTTTCTATAAAACTTGTATTTAAAATTTAGATAGAATTTTTGTTGAAAATTGATTTTTGTAACTTTTATCCAAATTTTCTCTTCTACTAGAACATCACACCGCGCTTCGCGCGCCTATATAATTACTTCACGTTACGCACTTGTGATGATCCCACGTGACCATCTCTCAACCAATCAGATCACGAATAAACTGCGGACACTCGACAGGTCATCTATTTCTTAAGAAAGGATATCTGAAATTTTCGACAAATCTCGGTTATTTTTAACTTCTTTTAATAAGCACATTCGTTAATATTATTTTCATTCGGGTATGTATTTGAAATCTTGAGAATTTCTTTTTTTCTTTTTTTTTTCTTTTTTTTGAAATTTGAGTAATAAAAATGACAATCCCAGCACTGCCACCAAATTGTCTTTCCCTAGTTCGTGCCGAGACAGATATTTTTTATAATAAAAATAATTTGAAATTCTTTAATATCATGTCAAAACGCTTGAAAAACTTAAAAGTCTTGGTACTATTTTGAAGTAAATTCCATAAAAATTCGTTAAAATCAATTGAAATATGTCAATCCCTTGGAAGTTTTTTAAAATTCTGAATATATTGAAACTCTTGTGAATTCTTTTTAAATTCTTTAAAATTTCTTTAAGGGTGTTGGAGCCAAGTTCTAATCTAAAAATTCGATTTCTTCATTTTACTTAACATATATTAAAATTGCAATGTTTTTCCCTCTGTATAACTAATCAATTTTTAATCAGAATTATGCGCACAGAGCAAGAAAATATCTATTTCAAATATTTATTAAATAAAATATAAATATTTAATTTTGAAGTTAGACTTTTAATTCTTCGTTTTGTGCAAGAAATATCCAAATTAAATAATTGTTTGCTTTTTACGCAGTCTAATATATTTGAAAAAAACATTAGTAGTGAGAGCGAAAAAATATTTATCTATAATATTCATTTATTATTATTTATTAAGTTAATATTAATTTCCAAAAAATACATTAAATTTATTTCTTATCCCCTTTCTCCTCTTCAATCTCTGCAATTTTTTTCTAATATTATTTTAAAGAATTTATTCCACTATTATTCCTCTGAGTGAAAAAGTCACTCTTCTTTCCATATTTTGGGGGAATTTTGTGTCGTGAAGCCTGTTATTATTATTATTATTATTATTATTATTATTATTATTATTATTATTATTATTCTGTTATTATCTATTCTAAAAAAAATTCTTTCGAATTTGCAGAGACTGGAACAGCGGCATCGGATGGAAGCCGAACTCCGTCAAAGGATAGAACAACTAGAAAAAAGGCAAACTCAAGATGACGCAGTTTTAAACGTCGTTAATCGATATTGGAATCAATTAAATGAGGATATACGAGTTTTGCTTCAAAGGTTCGATGCTGAAACAGCTGATGAATCCGAAAATAAAAGTAAAATATTTCAATTCTCTTCAAGATTTTCTTTCTTACAAAATTTGTAATTAAAATTACTTGTGTAATAAACCTTATTATTTTTAAATACTTTAGGAATAAAATATGTTCTTATTTTATACTAAAAGCATTAGACTTATTTTATTTCTTATTTAAAATTACTTATTTGCGTATTTAATTTTTTTAATTTTGAAATTTTCACTCATAATTATGATTTTTATTTTTTTTCCATTGTCGAAAGCTACAGTTTATAAATGTTTTTTTTACAGATGAAAGTGAAGCGACGACGTCATTTCTTATGCAGCTTTCATCGTGGGATAAGGAAGAACTTGACGATAAATTAGCCAATCGGGTTCAAGTTTCAAAACGCGCTGTTTCTAAAGTTGTTCAAGCTTTTGATCGTCTATCTCAAAGAAATGAGAAAATTACTCTTGCTCTCAAAGGCGAATATGACGGAGGTATTGTTCTTCTTGTTTCTCTTGTTTTACTCTCCGTCCCCGCTGTGAATCGATCCGCTGGGAGTTGTGAAAATTGAATCTCGTTTCTCCGTTGCTTAGTGGATAGAGCACCAGACCGGCAATCTCAAAACGTGAGTTCGATTCCCGGTGGGACTAGAGAGTGTCATACTTTTAACGATCCTGCAATATCTCGAGAACACGTACATATAAATTGATGAACATTTGCATAGTTTACTTACTTTGGTATAAGGAAATTTAAAATATCTTCTGGACATTTGTTCAAGAAAATAAAAGGAAGGGAGACATTTTTGTATTATGTATTTTTTACTTTCCGAAATATTATGATATTTAGTGAATCAATCTTAATAATTTTTTAAATGATATATTTCGTTTAAATGTTCGACTGACGGAGACTCAGAATAACAAAATTCTACTTCTGTTTAAATTCGAAAGATTTTAAAATTGAAATCGTCAAAATTATGTACTTTAAAGTAGACAACTATTTGAACAATAATGAATATGATAAAATAATAATAATAATAATAATGATTAACCTTCCCAAAATTCGGGACAAGTAACCCAAATTATTTTAAATGACCGTTTATAAAAAATTATTATCTCACCTGAAAAATTTTATAAAGTATAAACACAGTTTAACAATTAAAGATCATTATTCTCCATTATTTAACTTCAAATTGCTGAATTTTAAGTGTTTTATTTAAAATTTAAAATATCTCAATAGTTGATAAATTCTATATTTGAGTTTTTAATTTGTAGTCATCTTCTGAATAATTAAAATATGAATTATAATGACTGAGAAATACTGTCTACAGAGCGGAAAATTACTGGAAATTTTTTTCTTAGATTTCAGTGCTCACCTTGTAAATTGTGAAAGATGTAAGTGAGTTTAGATGGTATTGATTTTCCAACTTTTAAATTTATTCGATCTAAGTATGTCATTTCGAATTTCTTTGTTTTTTTCAGTATGGTTTTGTTTTAAAGACTTAAAAAATTTCGAGGCTATTAAACTGGCACTATGTTTTAAATTAATCAAAGTTCTCTAATTTGCAGAAGAGGCGCCGAATATCGACGAAGTCGTGCGTAAGGCCAACGCTGAGATCCAAATGGAAAATAGAAATTTGCAAGCGATTAATATTCAACTACATGAAAAATATCACACAATATCGCTCAAGGTGACTAGAAAATGAAATTATTAATGAGTTTTAGATTTTAGATTTATAAAATATGTTTGATTAAATTAAATTTTGAAAAAAAAAATCCTAGATGTCGGAACTTCAAGACACGATAACGGGCAAAGATACTTTGGCAGCAGAATTGCGAAACCAAGTAGACGATTTGCAATATGAACTAAACAAAGTTCGTGCACGAAATGATAAACTGGAGCATCACTTGGGTGAAGCAATAGAAAAATTGAAAGCCTTTCAACAGATTCATGGATCTGATGAAAAGGGTAGCAATAAGCCAAATACTCTCGTTGCCTCAAGCGTTTCGCAAACGAAGGTCGAAGATCTTCAAAGAGAATTAGAAGAGACAAGAGAACTGGCCAATAATAGACTGCAGGAGCTTGACAAACTCCATCAACAGCATCGCGACGCCTTAAAGGAAGTTGAGAGACTGAAGATGGATGTAAGTTATTTTTTCTTTATAGAGAAAGCTTTTTACACTGTTAAACATTTTTCGTAAATTTACTCACCTTTTTATCTATAAAGGTGCTTGAAATACGAATCAAGCACCAACTTGAAACAAATTCCCCAATAATTCAGTCACATGTAATTGAAAATTCATCAACATATTCAACCACCGAACTGTATTATTATTTACACCAGCTTTCGAGGTTTTAAACATTTTAAACGATTTTAAGGTATATAAAACGATTTGTCGAAAATCTTAGGAAATAACGTTGAATTTAAAGGATTTAAAGAGGTATTTTTTATTTTAAATGTTTTCGCGGAATTTAAAGGGATTTTTAAAATTAATTTTATAAGCTTTGTTAAATTAAAAGACTTTAAATGGATTTCGAGAATTCATTGAGGGGTTGATAACTCGACCAAGCGGATGTATACCTACTTCTGACTTCAAGATTTTTTAGGATATTTCAATGACCTCAGAAGATTTTACTGACTTCAAGAGATTTCAAAGAAATTCAAATGAATTCAAATGACTTCAGGAAATTTCAAGAAAATTCAAATGAATTCACATGACTTCAAATGACTTTAGATATTTTAGGAAACAGATATTTCTTAGATTTCACGAGTTGTAAACCCCTCGGAATTCATGGAAGTTTAAGAGATTTCAATTCTTCTTAACTCATTAAGATTTTTAGGAGGTTGATTGTCATGTTGATTCCGCCATCTTCGATTTTTTGAAAGTTTTCATTTTGAATTCAGATTCAAATTCAGTGACCATAAAAACCTCCTGAAAACAAATTTCAAACAGAATGTGTTAATTTTTAATATTTTTTGACCGCCTTGTTTTACCCGAAATCTTTGATTTTTCGAAATTGAATATTTTGAATTTAAATTCAGGTTCAGTGAAAAAGCACCAATTTGGACTACATATTTGTTTATATACATTATTTTTATAATTAACAATTAATGACGGATAACATTTTTTCACATACATTTATATCCTAGAGACTTGGGAAAAACAAAAAACCCGGTACCCATCATGACAAAAAGGGTTAAATGTTGTGAAGTGACTTTAAATTAAAAAAAATTTTCAATTGGCAGGGAAATGTCAGGGAAATGAAAAAATTGAATCTTGTGGCCACCTTGAATTAAAGCAGCCCGTGATTTTACACGTGAATGCCGATTTTAGGCATAAGGCAGCGTTCGGATCCAGAGAACGTTTCATGGATGCCAACTGTAGGCGGCGATAGTACCGAATGGGTTGAAGGATAAAACCCATCAAATCTTTTGAAATTCCTTCAAAATTAAAGAAGACACTTAAAATCTCTTACAATCCTTTAAAATTTTTTGATTTTTCATGAACTCTTTTTAAATCCCTTAAAATATTTTTTAAATGCTTTGAAACTCCTTAAACTTTTTTAAAACCTTATTTTTATATCTTGAAGTCTCTTTAAATTACTACAAATTACCCTGAGAAAGTTCTCTTTTTGCAAATTTAGCTGAAAATAATAATTATTTTTAATACTTGAAATTAATTAATTAATTAATTATCTTTACAGATTCGTCAGTTGCCTGAATCTGTTATTGTTGAAACCACCGAGTACAAATGTTTACAGTCTCAATTTTCTGTTCTGTACAACGAGTCCATGCAATTAAAAACCCAGTTAGATGACGCAAGACAGCAGCTGCAATCAAGCAAAAATGCACATTTACGTCACATCGAAATGATGGAGGTAATCAAATATTTTTTATAATCTTAATTTTTTATTTAATGCTTTCAAATTTAAAGGCAAAAGTGACATGAAAATTAGAAATTCAGTTCAAACCCTTAAAATAAAAATTTTAGTCGTGTTATCGTTTTGATTAAACGTTGAGTCTATATCAATTAAAAAAGACATTCATTATGCGTAATAGTATTCGTAAAAATGGTTGCAGATTATTTCAGTGTATTTAAATTTTGTTACCAGAGTGAAGAACTCATGGCTCAGAAGAAATTACGAGGGGAGTGTATTCAGCTGGAAGATGTTCTCGCACAATTACGTAAAGAATACGAAATGCTGCGAATAGAATTTGAACAAAATTTGGCAGCAAATGAACAAACGGGTCCGATAAACCGAGAAATGAGACACCTTATAACCTCTCTTCAGAATCACAATCAGCAACTTAAGGGAGAAGTGCATCGATATAAGCGAAAATATAAAGATGCTTCGACAGAAATTCCAAGATTGAAGAAAGAAGTTGAAGAATTGACCACAAAATTGGGTCAGCAAATTGCTCAGGAAAATAAAGAGGGAAATAATTCCGATGGTAGTGGAAAAGAAGAGGACGCTTCCAATTCTGCTCCGGGTTGTTCAACCCAGGTAACTTTTTTTTATCATTTTTATTTAATTAGAACCAATTAGATTAGCGTCAGGGCCCGTGTGCATTACTCTCGAAACTAACCTGCATCCACCTTTAATCTCACTTGATACCACTGCGCATGCGTGACCAGTGAGAAAAGGAATTTCTCTAAATTTAAAAAGATTTCTGTCCCAGATTTCGCTAGATTTGGGAGAGTCGAGTGTATTAATACTTCCTCTATGAAGAAGTACCTTGAATTTTTAAATTCTCATCAGAGAATGTATTAGATTTGTGTAAAATTTGACTTCCCCTCCCTCTTGTCTACGTTTTGAGACTCTGAATCCGAAAAACAGGTTTTTATGAATGTATTTATTTGTCTATGGAGCGCGTTGTCTTCATGAGTCAAGCAATCCACGCGCGATGAAAATGTTCTTTAGAATTCGTATTACATTTGTCTAGAATTGTTGTAAATTCTTTCGCATTTTCGGAAATTTCTAGAATAATTTCGAATTGTTCGAAATAAGTAAATTTTCCATCACTTTCTCTGATTGTTATAGATAAAGGAAGAGAATAACGTAGCAATAAAACGAGAGGCAGGAGTAGACGAAGAGGTAGAAACAATAGAAGTGGGCGAAGGAGAAAATAAAGGAACTCCTGATTCTTCTGCTCTAACTTCTCCCACTTCGAAAAAGGAAAAAGATATTAAAAGAGATAAGGATATGAAAAAGGAAATTAAAACCGAACATCGAGACCCCGCACATCGAACAAAGGAGACTAAAGTTGCTGAGTCGGAACTTGTTAGAGATCTCAAAGCACAGCTTAAGTAAGTTTTTCATTTCTCTTTAGGTAATTCTAATTTAAAGAATTCTGAAAATAATTTTGTTTTTCTGATTTAGAAAAGCGGTCAATGAAATGAAGGAAATGAAGCTTCTTCTAGATATGTACAAAGGCGTAGGCAAAGAACAACGCGATAAAGTTCAGCTAATGGCTGCTGAACGTAAAACAAGAGCCGAACTTGAAGAACTGCGACAACAGATTAAAAAAATACAGGTACACTTTTTTTTATTTTTATTTTTTTTAATGTAAATTATTGAATCGAGATACTTTATTAAATTTATATTATAATCATTTCTTAAAAATAACTTTGCAGGAAAGTAAACGGGAGGAAAGAAAGAAACTGGCAGACGAGGACGCGCAGATGAAGATAAAAAAATTGGAGGAACAGACTTATAGTTTGCAGAAACAAGTCGCTTCACAGAAGCAGGTATATCGCTTTTTAATCTTTTCCTTGTGCATGAATCGCCACTGGTCCTCGAAAAAGTAACTTAATAACTAATCTCGAAAAAAACCCGACTGACTAACATTCTCAGAATGCAACTAACTTTTTTTGAAGTTTGCAAATCTAAATTTTATTTGTAACTGAACTTATGAGTCTATGAATTCGGCGATGAGTGCGCATGATATCAGTAATGTTTTCTTGACGATAACTGTATGCTCGGACGGTTTTTGTAACGCTGAACAGAGTTGCGTGTGGCTACAGGAGGAGGAAGCTCTTCTCAACGAAATGGAAGTTACTGGTCAGGCTTTCGAGGATATGCAGGAACAGAACTCTAGGTTAATACAACAACTGCGCGAGAAGGACGATGCCAATTTCAAACTCATGACGGAGCGTATTAAGAGCAATCAGCTCCACAAGCTCGCTCGGTATGTAGATTTTAGATATTTTACCATTTTATATGTAAACAATAGGCATAAAATTTAATTAGAACCCACATTGGTAATAGTAATAGTCGAAGGTCTAAATCGGAAATGCACAGAGTCCGATCTCTTATACCTGCTATTGGTTGTTCGGAAAGTAATGTATTTTTTACATTCTCATCAGAGAAGGTATTAGTTTTGTGTAAAATTTGACGCCCCCAGTTTTTGTCAAATGTCCACGTTTTGGAACCCCCTGAACCCGAAAGACATGTTTTTACGAATGTGTCTGTCTGTCTATGTGTCTGTAGATTTTTAGTTTGTGAGCACGATAACTTTCGAAAGAATTGACCAATTGGATTGTCCTTTGGTATACTCTTTTATTGTCCTAAAATGAAGGTCAAGTTCGTTAGTCAGCCATTTTGAATAAAAATTCAAAAAGTTGGAGCATTTTGAAAAATTTTGAAACCACTTTTTTTTTAATTTGAAAATTCTAATTACGGACGTTCGTAGTACTCAAAAAGTCAAACAATATTTTTTAATGACTTTTTTGGATAAAAAAAAGTTGAAAGACTTATAACATTTTGAAAATCAATAAAAATAAAATTTAAATTAAAAGCCAAGCAACGCACGTTATAAAAAAAAGTGTAAAGATGAAAAATGTTTCTTTTTGAACACTCTATATGATAGGTATAAAAACTTTTTTACATTCTCATCAGAGAAGGTATTATATTTGTGTAAAATTTGACCCCCCCCCTCCCAGTTTTAGTCAAATGTTTTTACAAGGGTTTACCAAAATATTTAATTTTACAAGTTTAGTGTACTTTTATCATTTTGGTAGATTTAATTTTCACATTCCCATCAGAGAAGATATTAGATTCGTTCAAATATACATTAAATAATAAGCATTAAATATTTAATGCTTCATTAAATGAATACAAGCTAATTATGATATTTCGAACGATTTCGTGCGATTTTAGAGATTGAAGACATTTTAAAGAATTTCAAAAAATTCCAATATTTTTCTAAATATTTCAGTAGATTTTATAAGATGTCATAGAATTTTAAATCATTTTTAAAAATTTCAAAAGATGCATAGTGACTTTAAGAAAAATTTCAGGATTTTTAAAAGATTTCAAAACATTTGAATTGATTTTTAAAATAATTAATAATCTAAATACATATATACATAATAAAAAAAGAATTTTTCACAAACCACAAGCAGAGCATGCCCTTAAAAAGATATTTAATTTTACAAGTTTTATGGTTAATTTTTATTAATAAAAATGTTTTGAAGTTTTTGAAAAGTCTTGAAATCCCACAAACTTCTCTGAGATGACTTTAAATCTTTTATTAAGATTTCAAGCGATTTCAGGACAATTATATTGATTTTCAAGAAATTCAAACGAATTCAAGACATTTTTATTGATTTCAAAAAACTTAAAAAAACATCTAATACACTTTAAAAATTATAAATTATATAAAGTTGTTTGCAGAAATAAACAAGTTCTCATTTGGCCATTTTTCAATAGGATACGTAGTTTTTCTTTTCATCATGAAAAATATTGGTAAACAGAGCCGAGCGCGAAGTTTAAACAAAATGTCGAGCACGAAGCGCACATACAACTTTGTCTAACATAACTGCGAGTGACATGCGGGGCTTAGTAGATCGTTGAGAGAGGGGGCAGTTATCGATTTCTCAAATGATGATGTCACAGCGGTCGAAGTGAGTACTTTTCCCACTAGTGGGAAAAGTACGTCATCATTTGAGAAATCGACAACTTCTCCCTCTCGAGACGAGCCTCCGAAGTCGCATTTCCCTCGCGGATGTCGGACAAAAAAAATTTTCATGTAGAATCAGTTAAATTTTCCACCTCATTTCGATAATTAGATGGCAAAATTGCAAAGATGCACTGGTTAACAGGTCCTTTCATCGAGATGAGTTTCTCGATGACTGGAGAGGGGCTTCGTGTCTCTTTTTAAAAAGTTGAGATATGAGAAAAAAGAAGGGTGCAGACAATATTTTAAAGAGAGTAGGCATTACTTGCAGATGTCAAAATCCCTTTTTGCTCGCACAATAGGTAAATCACTGCACTGGCGGGGAGACACAAACACTTGGAATTTTTTTCTTCAATTAATGCACTCCCAATCAGTCCTATGCATCGCTCGTGTATGTGTATGGTAGTTGTTAATTTAGCATCCGGAGGGATATCGTAGTTCAAGTAAATCCAATAGATGGCGCTCCGATCAGGTAGTCCGGCTTTAGAATTGTATTTATAGCAAAATTACTAAAATTTATTAATAACTTGATACTTTTTAGAAATATAAAAGGAAGAATATAGTTTTTAGTAACAATAAGAGCAGCTGTAATTAATAACGTAAATACTCATCTTTATATTTAATTTTTCTAATATTAAATTACACGTTTTCATGAATTTGTTTACGCTATTAATTACAACTGCTCTTATTGTTATTAAAAATTATATTCTTCCTTTTATATTTATAAAAATTATTACACTCGTCTATTCACACAAGGCTAAAATCACATTCTCGCACATGTATCGAAGCTTATTTTTTGATATGACGTGTGCAAAGCTTTATTTAGAATACGCTTTTTTAATTCAGTGTGTGCGAAATTAAATTTCGCGCACGATGTGTCAAAAAGTAAATTAATTAGCAATTTACTAATCTTTAAATCAACATTTGATAAAATAACATTTTCATCACACCTCAATCTAAAATTCAACTTTCGATGCCTGTGAAGCGGGTCGAAAATCGAGTTTTCTAGTTTATGGAAGAAAGTGACTGATAAATTTAAATGGGGGTGTGTTTTTCTGTCCACTCGCGCATTTACATATGCTGTAGCTCACTTGTATTATCCCTCGCAAACTTCAAGTCAACTTATCTTAAAGCAAACTTCAATCTACATATTTTCGATCAGGATATATGCTTCGCCCCTGGAGCAAACTTTTCATGCAATATACTATTTCATATCATGTTTGTCGGAAATTCGATTTTCGGAGTCTCCGAAGAGTCGCGAAAATAGCCCATTTTCGAGGTCATTTTAGCGATACATGTTTCGTTTTTTTTCGGTTCGTTCCATCTCACTTCTTCTTACTTTCGCAATAAAAGACAAAAGTAATCGATCAGTTGCAGTGGTAAAAGTAACTCAAGCTTTTTTAAAGAGCCGAAAGAGAGGGACACCATCACTCTTGTCAAACATCTATACTCGACTCTCGCAATATTAACGAAATCCAGAACAGAGGCTCCCGCAATATTAACGAAATACGTTTTCTCAAATATCACATCAATTGCGCATGCGTTTTGCACATAAAATAATATTTTTTAGCATTTTAAATTGCGCGCGAATAGTAACCAATCAGATGCCGAGCGCAAATCATGCGCAGTGTATTAAGTTAGATTTCAGGTAACTGCTGGTTAATATTGCGAGAGGAAAGCGGTTCATATTACGAGGTTGTTAATATTGCAGTGGTTAATATTGAGAGTCGAGTGTATCGTGCGTGATTGCGGTTCACTTCACGCTTCTGATTGGTTCATTATGCCCAACTTTGAAGCTTAACTGTGCCCAAACTAAGGCACAGATCAAATTTTGCCACAGGACTTTTCTGTTTCTTTTTTGGTCCTCCTCTATCACCGAGTACCGGTGGTGGGACACCCTGTATATTTGATTCAACACTATTACGCATATTTCTTTGAGTATACATATATTTGCAATATTTTTTTTCAATTAATTTGAAAATATATTTCTATCAATAAATACGGACACTTTTTATTATTCAAATAAATAGATTTTCTACCTTTTTACCTCCAACAGGGCTCAGACAAATTGAGATTATCATTGGTCCCGGATTCTTTCCAATTGAAATCTCGGATTCATTCGGTTTGAAACTCTTTGGAAAAGCCTCGAATTCATTCAGATTGAATATTCGGATTAATTTGATTAAAAATGTTTCTTCAGATGAGTTTCAAATTTATTTGGATTGCAACTTCGGATTTATTCGGTATAAAATCTTTCTTTGGATGATCCTCGGAATAAGTTGGATTGAAATCTCAGATTCATTCGGATTCATTCGGTTGTGAAATATGTATGTATCATCTAAAATCTTCTTAAAAATAATATATTTCACCGTCAAACAATTGTGTGATTTCAGTATGCATAATCAGTCTGATTTGAAATTAATTTGTCCACATAATTTTGAACCAAAAGGAGTAGAAACTTGAATTGATGAAAATTTGTTCTCATTTTAAAGTTCTTAAACCAAACAGCCTTTCTTAAGGGGGTCGTCTCATGTGACAAGCGTTTTTTTAACACTTATTTTTTATGAATTTTTTGTGAAGAATAATACAGACCAAATTGTCTGGTTTTTTGGGGGCATATTTACGAACTGTAAACATATGGATTGACATCCGTGTAAAAAAAAATCTCCCGCTTACGCGGGCACATTCTCATACACACGTCGCGCTCCGTGTTGTGCGCTTGCGCCCTTCGCGACGCTTCCGAGCGTTGTGACGTTTGCACCTATTTATTTTTAAATTACTACGAAATGGAATGGAATGCAAACGAAAGCTAATTTACTTAAGGTTCTATCGACTTTAAGGAGCACATTCTCATCAGGGCACTCGCGCTCGATATTTCATTTAAACCTCGCGCTCGGCTTTGTTTAACAATATTTTTCATGATTAAAACGAAAACTACTCATCCTGTTGAAAAATGGTTCAAGGGGAACTTGTAGATCTTTTTAAGGCCAATAATTATGTTTCTTATAATTTTCACCGTATCTCGCGTTATTTGGCTCAAAATTTGAATTTTTGATTTTTTAAGGAAATTCAAAAAGTCATTATACTTATCCTATAGAGTGTTCAAAAAGAAACATTTTTCATCTTTAGACTTTTTTTCATATCGTGCGTTGTCTGGCTTCTAATTCAAGTTTTATTTCATTTTTTTGGATTTTCAAAATGTTATAAGTCTTTCAACTTTTTTTTATCCAAAAAAGTCATTAAAAAATATTGTTTGACTTTTTGAGTACTACGAACGTCCGTAATTAGAATTTTCAAATAAAAAAAAAAGTGGTTTCAAAATTTTTCAAAATGCTCCAACTTTTTAAATTTTTATCCAAAATGGCTGGCCAACGAACTTGAACTTCATTTTAGGACACCAAAAGAGTATATCAAAGGACAATCCAATCGGTCAATTCTTTCGAAAGTTATCGTGCTAACAAACTAAAATCTACAGACAGACAGACAGACACATTCGTAAAAACATGTTTTTCGGGTTCAGGAGTTCCCAAAACGTGGACATTTGATGAAAACTGGGGGGGTCAAATTTTACACAAATCTAATACATTCTCTCTGATGAGAATGTAATAAATATAGATATCACAATAATTCTTGTTCACACGGAAACTATAGATGTCCTGAGTATACCATATAAATTTGAGCTCACTCGGTCAATTAGTTTTTGAGACATCGTGTTGACCGATGTGAAAAATGACTTTTTGAGAAAAACGCATTTGAAAGTGTAGGTATGAATGAAATAAAAATCTTTTCCACTTCTTAAGGGCATGTATTACTTACCCGATTCCTACCTTACCGACATTTTGTTTCTCTGTAACGCTACGTCTACATTTATTGAGATACCACATTTAAAATTTCAATGTTTGAAGCTAAAGCCTTAAGGTACGTTTGTCTGGTCCTAAATAATAAAATTTAAAAAAAAATTTCAAAAAATTTGTTTTTATTTTTACAAAAATTTAAGACCAGACAAACATTCATTAGCATATTTTCTTTAATTTTATAAATTTTCAATTTGATATCTTTATAAATGTAGACGTAGCGTTACAGAGAAAAAAATGTCGGTAAGGTAGGGATCGGGTAAGTAAAAATGCCCTTAACGAATGCGAATGGCTGAAAATCCTTTCACACACACATTCTAAATGTGTTTAGGAAGCGATTTGTGCAAAAAAAAATCGATTTTTTTGACCCATCACATGAGACGGCCTCCTTAAGTGCATGTGGTACTTTACTATAAGAGCAAATTAGTTAAACCAATTATACATTTATAATAATAAATATTTTTAGCAAATAGTTATTATTATGAATATATAATAGGTTTAACTAATTTGCTCAAATGGTAAAGTATCTCATGCCCTTAAATGTCTCAGATTGACCCAGACTCCATTTTTAGTGAAATATTATAAATATAACGAAAATATAACGAATGTATTAAATGTTAACATTGTTCAGCAAAAAGTTTTCTATCTTTAAAGTTGCATTCTTCTTTCATATTTTGATATCTAATTATATTTTTTAGAGAGGAAAAGGATGTTTTAAATGAGCAAGTCACGACGCTAACAACGCAGGTGGAAGCTGCAAACGTCGTCGTGAGAAAACTGGAAGAGAAAGAACGCCTATTGCAAAACTCCTTAGCTACTGTTGAGAAAGAACTTGCGCTTCGTCAACAGGCAATGGAAATGCACAAAAGAAAAGCAATAGAAAGTGCGCAATCTGCTGCTGATCTTAAACTTCATTTGGGTAAGTCCCGACTCTTTAATATACCAGATTAGGCGCGCACCTAATCTGTATAAATTTGATTTTTTTTTCAAAAATTTATACTTTGAAGGAACACAAGTACTGAAATTTTTTTAAATTCTCTACCAGAGCATTTAATTATTGAAAACGAAAATGTAGAGAGTGTTTATGCATTCTTCATGAATTACATGTTAAAGTAGTCAACTTTGACATTAATTATCTCCGCATCGAGAAAGTCCAAAAATTTGAAATTAATTTAGCATATAAATCATCATTCTGTTTAAATATAGCTCCTTTATTAAAAAATTCTATCAGAGATCGATGTTTTTACGTAAAACTTTAAGCGGTTAACTGCGTTTGTTTCACTTACGTCAGCCACGTTAGTTTGCTCCAAAATTTTGTTCAGCTCTTTCCAGTTAGCTGTCGTTTCCCGTTCACTGTCAGTGTTTTGTTTCGCGTTATAAAAATGTCGAAATGCGACGCTTGCACATCCACGTTGAATCCGCGTTGGGAACACTGCTGTACACACGTCTCTGACTATTTTATGATTTCAATTCTCTGTGTTAGCGGTCGACCAACCGAAATGGCCGCTAACATGAGAGAGGAGTGTAAATTATTATTTATGATTTTCTATTTTTTTCTTTTTATTTGTTTCTTTTACTTACTTTATTTATTTTTTAAATTTAAGTATCTGAAAACTATCAGGAAGTAATCTGGTGTCATCTACTATCTTATATTAGGTCTCTGATCTTGTGTCTGTGATCATTAATTTAGAAAGCATTATGTGTCCATTTGTACTTGAGGTCTAGGACATTGTTTTTCCTCAAAACTATGAAGAAAAGCAATTTCTAAATGACGACCTGTATTAGATATTACACTTGAATCTCTCAATAAGCAATAAATCCAAAACAGACGCCCTCCCAATGGGTAACAAATTTACTCTCTCAAATATTATGCAACGCATGAGCAGTGATTATCAAGTGCGATTTGAGAGAAATGCTAATTCCATGCTGTTGCCTATTGAAATGAGAGGAATTTGTTGCCTATTAAGAGAGTCGAGTGTATTACAATAAATATTAACATGATGTAAAATATACGCTTTTCTTCCTTTTTCCAGAAAAATACCACTCTCAAATGAAAGAAGCACAACAGGTCGTCGCTGAAAAAACGAGCTCACTTGAGGCAGAAGCTTATAAAACAAAGAGACTGCAAGTGAGTATATTAACAATTTAAACATGGTGTTCATATTTTTTCGATTTTCGATTCTTCTTTGTCTCATCCCCCTATTTTGTTATAATGCCCAAAAAAATTATCTCTACCAAATTTTAGCGAAGTCGGTTAATATTAACATGTGCCTCAAAGCAATCAAAGTTTCTTATGCAATTAACATTGGGAAAAGTACAATCCAACTTTAAATGCAGGTATTTTTTTAATATTTCACCGGAATCGTTTAGCTCTGTGCAATTGTTATCTCTAGACTATGTTAAAAAAACAAATCCAAAAGAAAAAATTTTTTTGCAAAATTTACAAAATGGAAATTGTAGTTTTGGTTGAATTTAGGGGTCCGCCATTTTGTAAATTTTGCAAAAAAAAAATTTTCGTTTAGACGAGTTTTTTTAACATAGTCTAAAGATCACAATTGCACAGAGCCAAAGGATTCCGATGAAATATAAAAAAATTACCTATATTTAAACTTGGACTGTACTTTTCCCCATGAATTGCATAAGAAAATTTGAGTGCTTTGAAACACATGTTAATATTAACCGATATCGCTAAAATTTGGTGGAGATCATTTTTTTGGTCGTTATGACAAAATAGGGGGTGAGACCACCCTAAGCGACTCTAATAGGTACCTCTGATACGTCGAACTGTAGGATTGTAGTGCGTCCTCTGTTTATAACAACTATTCTCCCAGTTAGGGAAAGCTGCTGGCTGCTGCCTGCTCTCCTCCAAAAAAGTACACTAGCTAACCCAAAACGGTGTTGCTGTTACACCAAAGCATCAGTGGCGCTGCGTTACCGAGAACTGGACGACAGCTGTCTTAAATTTCTTACTGTGTATTTACTTTTCATTTTTTGAAAGTCGGTTTCACTTTTTATATTATTTGAACCGTACCCGAATCAGCTCAATGAAATGGAATGTGTAACTCGCTTCACTTCGTGAGCTGATTAGGGCACGGTTCACCCAATATATAGAGTGAATACGACTTTGAAAAAATGAAAAGTAACTAGGGAGAAGGCATTAATGCAGGGTACTGTACAATCAATACCAACCACATTTTACAACATTTAGTAGATGTAGTTTTCAACTTAATTTTTGTTTTTGTATTTGTGGTTTCATTTAACAATATATGTACATGCGGTTCACGCGTGCCAACCCTTTAATTAAGAAATCTGGTAATTTATACCATTAAAATTCTTACTATCATTATTTGTTCACTCGCTTTCACTATCATTCAACATTAGCCACATTGAATATTTGCATCTTTGAGACACTCGTACAGTATTGTTGCCTTCCCCCTAGCAACTTTTCATATTTTCAAAGTGGCTTTCACTCTATGTGAAATGTTTGACTCACTTCACTTCGTGAGCTGGTTTTCATCATGGATATCCGCAAAAACGCAACGCATTCCGAATCCATGGGACGCCACCCTAATCGGGAGAAATTTTAAACGAATCCACAAGGTAGCGCTCTGGTAAGGGTTGATCATTATTGTCAAAAGCATATTTCCTATATTAAAGTCCGGATGCTAAGGAAATCAGAAAAGTGGGAGTGACGCATAGAACTGCTCCTACGGTAGGTACCACTGAATTGAATATTGTAAACTAATATTTTTCATCTTGTTTTTCAGGAGGAGATAGCGCAACTTCGTCGCAAAGTGGAACGAATGAAGAAGATAGAATTAGCGGAGACTTTAGATGAGGTAATGGCAGAGGAACTCCGAGAATACAAAGAGACCTTAACATGTCCGTCTTGCAAAGTCAAACGGAAAGATGCTGTTCTAACCAAGTGCTTCCATGTTTTCTGCTGGGACTGTTTGCGCACGCGGTACGAAACGCGACAACGGAAATGTCCCAAGTGTAACTGCGCATTTGGGGCTAATGACTATCACAGACTTTACCTCTCCACTTGAGGTAGGAAACGTTGAGCATAATCATCAAGAATCATCGCCACGCATTTTATGTTCGCTCAGCCGAACTCTGTAAATAATTCCAGACGTGAGAAAATTCCTTACGTTCTTTTGTATTCTTATATTTTCGTCTGTGTTCCTTCTTCGTTGCTAAACCATTGCTAATTGTAAACAAATTTTTACGATTAAGCTGATATATTTGTAACATATAATATGAATTTGTATAAGGCGAGGAAGTATGCAGTAGATTTATTTATTATAGTTTGACTCAATTGTCTAAAAAGAAAATACAGGCATAAACACAATTTTGAAATGGTGAATTGTAATTTTTGGATATTTTTTAAGCTAGTCAGATTACCTATTGTACAAGAATTTTGGAGTATATCTTTAACGGCGATGGAATTTTAAACTAAAAATTCACAAAAAACTGTCAAAATATGTGAAAAGGCACAAATCTATCAGCTTGATTTTAACGTGCGTTTTTGAAGGCACAAAAGATCAAATTTGAATTTTTATGGTAGCAAATAAAAGAAAGAAATTGTAATTAAACCTCTGTTACTATCCAGTTTTTCGAAAAACCACTTTGATTGTGCTAAATGAGCACGAAATTATTTCATGATAAAAACGGTGGACATTTTAACTTCCATGATGCATGAAACGAAATATTGACAGCTGCGAGCACGAAGTAACATAAGGGTCATTCCACGAGATATTTACCGCTAAAGAATAGATTCGTCTAAAATATTTTTTTTTTCTATTCTACAAACAAAATAAACTGACACGTATTTTTTTATTTTGATATGATATGCGAAATTGTTGATATATTAATTTTGAAAGCCACGAAATCGGAAAAAGAACTTTTTTTTTCAAATATTTATTGCTTTTAAACTATTCTGTAGAAGAAAACGGTATCTACTGAAAAAGTTGATGATTGCTTGTCCCTTTAGAGTACCTTTTAATGCAATAAAATAATTTGTTTATTTTTATGAAAAATTTGCAATTGTTTAAAACAAATGTCATTATCTCAAAAAGGTTTTCGAGAAATTGATTTAATTTGGTACACATTTACATCATAGTCTACAGCAGTTCTGATAAAAATTTCAGAGTGGTGGGCGAAATACTTTTCGAGATATGTTCGATTATGTAGTCTCGCGTCAGCTCCAACCGTCTCGTCGCACAGTGTTCCGAATCGGTGTTTTTTTTTTTGTTCAAAATGTGCTACAGCCTACAATTCTCGACCGATTTAGACGTTTTTTTTTTAATATTTGAGAACAGTTGTACCAGAACGTCTATGGAATGGATTTTTGAATTGAAGCATGAATAATTATTTATATAAGTCAACAATCAGGAAAAATGACACTTTTTGAGAATGTGATTTTCTTTCTCCGAATATAAGTCTGTCTTTTCATTTTTTCATATAAATATATTATTTTTCTTATCCAATTGACGTAAAATATGTTTAATACAGATTATTTGAAGTAAGCCATTGTATTAACTAAATATTTATACTTGTTTATAACAAAACTTACAAAAAAATTTCAAAATTTGTCATTTTCACTCAGAAAAAAATTATTTTTTTTATTAAAACGGCTTCCAGACAAACGAACAGTAATATTTCAATAATAAGGAATGACTATATGTTAATAACTACTGATTTGCTGTGCACTATGACGTAAATTTGTACCAAATTAAATCAATTTCGCGAAAATCTTTTTTGAGATAATGACATTTGTTTAAAACAATTGCAAATTTTTCATATAAATAAACAAATGATTTTATTGCATTAAAAGATACTCTAAAGGGACAAGCAATCATCAACTTTTTCAGTAGATACCGTTTTCTTCTACAGAATTGTTTAAAAGCAATAAATATTTGAAAAAAAAGTTTTTTTTCCGATTTCGTGACTTTAAAAATTAATATCTCAACAATTTCGCATATCTATTCTAAAAAGATGATTGAGTCGAAGTCGAAATATCGTAACGCATATTCCGCACTCCTGATTCGTCGTGTAAATATCGATAGTGATTTTCGACAATCGATACTTGCCGAATCGTAAATTCCGCGTGAATTGAATTTGAAATTTTGAATTTGGTTTTGTTAATAATGATTGTGTCACGAGTTTAAACACGGAATACATTGAAGATCTAGGAATTTTAAGGGAATTTTATGAAATTTTTAAAGATTTCATGGAAGCTAACAGGATTTTAAATGTTATCGAAGAATTTAAAAGAATTTCAAGAAGTTTCTGGGAAGTTTTAGAATTTTTCAGGAGACTTTGATCAGATTTCAATCTGACTTTCGAGGTACTTTTATGAAATTTATAATATGTATTCTGTGGGATTTAAATAAGGAATTTAAAACTTTACAGGGAATTTTATTCACGGATTTCAAAAGCTTTTTTTGGGTTTTAAAAGATTTTGTAGAATTTACAAAGATTTTGAAGGTTTTCGTCAAATTTTAAGAGTGTTCAAAAATTTGTACGTTTTTTAAGGGTTTTCAAGAAATTTTTCGATTTTTAAAAGATATTGTGGAATTTTTATGGAATTTTCGGAGTTTTATGAGATTTCTAATAATTTACACAAAAGTATCTGAAGAGATTTTTCTGATTTTTAAAAGATTTTATGAAATTTTAAAGGATTTCATGGAATTTGATAAGATTTCTAATGATTTTAAGGGATTTTAAATGTGAAGAAATTTCAAGAAGTTTCTAGGAATTTTTAGAGATTTTCATGAATTTTCAAAGATTTATGATTTGGAAAAATTTTGTAGAACTTTCAAGAGATTTCAGGATATTTCGTGAAATTTTAAAGGATTTCATGGAATTTTATAAGATATCTAATACTTTTTAGGGTATTTTAAATGTGAAGGAATTTCAAGAGATTTATTAGAGTTTGTTATTGATTTTAACATGGATTTCAAGAGATTAATGATTTTGAAGGTTTTGATGTGCATTTTGAAGGATTTTGAAGTGATTTATACGAAATCCAAGAGATTCACAGGATACTAAAACGATTTTGTAGAATTGTTTGGGATTTTAGCATATTTCGTAAAATTTTAAGGGATTTTAAAAGCTTTGCAAGAATTTTATGAGATTTTAAAGAACTTGAAATATTCTGAAATTTTAAGGAATTTTATAAGATTTCTAATAATTATAAGTGATTTCAAGAGATTTGTCTGATATTTAAATGATTTTGTGAGAATTCTAAAGGATTTCATTTTAACATGGATTTCAAGAGATTTTTAGGATATTAAAACGGTTTTGTAGAATTATATGGGATTTTAGGATATTTCGTGAAATTTTTAAAGAATTTTAAAAGCTTTGTCAGAGTTTCATAAGGTTTTAATGAATTTGAAATTTTAAGGAATTTTATGAAATTTCTAATAATTTTAAGTAATTTTGAGAGATTTTTCTGATATTTAAATAATTTTGTTAGAATTTTAAAGGATTTCAGGGAATTTGTTAAGATTTCTATGTAATATTTTTAAGGGATATAAAAGATATAGAGATTTTAAATTTTACCGTAAAATTTCAAAAGGTTTCTAGGAATTTTTAGGGATTTTCATGAATTTTAATGTGGATTTCAGAAGATTTATGAGTTTGAAAATTGTTCTCGAATATTTAAGGGTTTCATGGAATTTGAAGATATTTCTAATACTTATAATGAATTTTAAAGGATATAAAGGAGATTTGAATTATGCTCATTGAATTTGAAAGAATCTGAAGAAGTTTTTGAAAATTTTAACAGATTCTCACGAATTTCAAGCGATTTCACAGGTTTTCAAAGGTTTCTTGGAATTTTTAGAGATTTTCACAAAGTTTAACATAGATTGTAAGAGATTAGAGTTATAAAATATTATAAATTATATAATATTGAAAAATAAAGTAAATGCGCGCGCGAAGCGCGCGTTCGTTCTTGTCTTATAAAAAAAAAAAAATACGTGTCAGTTTATTTTGTTTGTAGAATAGAAAAAAAAATATTTTAGACGAATCTATTCTCTAGGGGTAAATATCTCGTGGAATGACCCATAAGGAGTACGCACTTCATAAAACGAAATGGCCCCGTGTTTTCCGACTGGAGTTCTTAATCAGTTATATTACTTCGAGTCTCGAGAACGGTAACGAGAATGAGAATATAACCGAGACTTAAATTCTCTAAGAATTTATGAGAACTTATGATTTTAGAGATTTTTATGACAAGGGAGATAATTATTGATTAATTAACCGATAAAGTGTAATAAACTGTTTTTTGTACTTCTATTTCTTCTTAATGAGCTTTACACAAGTTGAAAATGAAAAAACTGTCAGAAATGTATGCAAAGCATAGGTTATGTTATTGTCTAACATAACCTAAAAAGTGACGTTCATTATAAGATGAATTTAGTGGCTGTTGTTTTGCATATTTTACATTCCTAAATATGCCTTAGCTAATAAATGACTAAAATTTAACCATGTAAATAATGTAAACAATAAAAATTTTTCTAAAAATTATAAATTCTTTTATATTCTCGGTCATATAACCTGGATTTAAGTTCTCGAGAGTTTAAGAACTCTATTTCCGACATAGAATCTTTAAATTAGAATTACTAGCGCCCCTTGCGTCAAAAGCTAGAAAACATGAGTTTTCTCTGAGGGGTTGACAACTTGGCCAAGCGGGTATACACCTACTTCTGACTTCAAGATATTTCAGAAGATTTCACTGACTTCAGGAGATTTCAAGAAAATCCAAATGAATTCTCATGACTGCAAGTGACTTAAGAAAAAAATTAAAGTAGATTCAAGTGAATTCAAGTGACTTCAGAAGATTTCACTGACTTCAGGAGATTTCAAGAAAATTCAAGTGAATTCACGTGATTTCAGAGATTTCAGATATTGCAGCGCAAGTGTACACCTGATTTCACAAGTTGTCAACCCCTCGATTTTCTCTATTTTTTGCCATCTGCTGTGCGTGCTCAACTCATAAATACAAGTAAACTCACAAATACAAGCAAAGAAAAAAAAAACTTGTAAACATACATGAGTACTAGCTTTTCACGCAAGGGGCGCTCGCAATTCTAATTCCATGGAGTATAAACATAAGGAGACTAAAGTCCTGTACATGGACTTCACGCAAAATAAAAATATTTTTCGGGAAGTACACGCGCCTGCGCTTCCTGTGCGTGGCGCTAGTATGAACACATGTCAAAGATATTATTATAGTAGATGCGGTGCTGGTCTAGCAGACGCTAAAAACCGGTGACAAGTGCGGTGCTGATCTAGTAACCTAATATTTTTGTAGTTGGCGTATCGGTCGAAAGTGTCGGGCTACCCCGTACTGCGGAGTAGCCTGAATACTTTCGACTGACGCGCCAACTACAAAAATATTAGGTTACTAGGCGAGCACCGCATCTATTAATTATAATATATATAATATAATATATATACTATAATAATATACTAGCGCCACGCACGGGAAGTTCAGGCGTTTGTACTTCCCGAAAAATGATGTTATTTTGCGTTACATTACTTTGGTCTCCTTATGTCTATACTCCATGTCTAATTCGTAGAGTTCTAGAAAATTCTGTAAATGTCGGAAAACACGGGACCACTTTCTCTCAGCGAGACCCATAGAGTGGAATTTAAAATGACCGTCGTTTTTAGCATGAAATAATCTCGTGTCCGAGCCATCCTACACATTAAAATTAAATAAAAAAGAAGAAAAAAACAAGGAATACAAAACCCTAAAAAGTACGTTTAGTTTGGAATCTTATTATCCGTCTAATTATTTCAACGCTGACGTATATTGCAATTAGGTGTACTCGAATTACTGTCTGGGTGTCCTGACACCCAGAACCCCGTGCTTGTTGCGCTACTGCGGAATCTAAGGTCTTCTACATGAATGTTTTTAAAATTCCATCAGCCTTAAGTGGGACACAAAAGAAGTCAATTTTGGGATTCATCAGAATAAAATAGCTATACAATTTACTTACAATTACAGAATACATTAAAAAACAAGAGTAAGAAATTTATTCTTTATTTTTTAATAAATATCATTGTAACTTGTTAAAAATTTGTTTAAAAAATAACTTTTTATTTCTCATCTTTTAAATAATTTTAAAATTCTGTGAATAAATATTCGAATACCTTAAATTGTTATCAATTTTCTTGTTCTATTTTAACTTTTGATTCTCGCGGTAGCCGGCGTGTTATTTCCCTTCCTATTTGTTATAAACAAACGAGACCATTTGATTGTTAATTGTCGACTTATTAACCGATATACGGGTGATTGTAAGATTGTGGGCAAACTTAAGGCCCCAGTACTATACTATTTATAATGAGCTTTTTTTGATTTTTTAAATTTATGTAATAAATACTTATTATTATTGTGAACAATAATCTGAAAACAATTTTTTAATTTTTATTCTCATTTTATTTAATTTCATAAGAAAATACCTCAAAAGTCACTCTTTTCTGCTTTATACAGTGTCCCAACCTCAATCTGTGCGCGGATAAAACTATTTTATCCATTTATTTCCAAAGAAAACTAAAAAATGCCTATTGTATTATGTTTATGAATTTCGAAGGTACAAAAGTATAATTTAAAACATTTTTTGGACGCCAAATGAATAGTTTTGCATAAATTTTAAAGTCGGTCCCACGATTTTGACATAAATATTTTTCATTGGTGTACACCCTTTTTTTGGAAAAAGTATTATAATTAAAGATAAATTTTAAACACAAAAATATTAAGCCTGACAATACGAACAAGATTCTATAAGAGAAAATGTATAATGATCATAAATTTTTCTTTTAATCCGATATTAAAACTGGAAAGTGCACTTGGACAAAAAAAATTTTCATTGGTGTACATCTCCTAGAAAATGTGTTTTCGATTTTAAAAAAATATAAAAACCATTGTATCACATACTTGGAGATTACACCTTTCAGAACCAAACGTTTTTTTAATATTCAAATATTTATATTTTCCGTAAACATTAAAACAGTAGGATTGGTGTAACGTAGAAAAATTCATTGGGGTAACACACCTTCATCAAGTACTAGCTGCTCATGTGTGGAAGTCAGCTGATTTAATAAAGTTCGATTGCAATATCGATTTTCTGCCACTTACCGTTTGTTTGTTTACTATTTTCTAACCTCTGAAGGCATATAATTTATTGTAAAACACTTCCTTCCAGTAATAAGATGAAATTATCATATGCTCATATCATATGTGATATGCATGTGATAAACTTGGTTCTGTATTTTTTAAATCTGGCAGTCTTTTGCATCAAATCCCATAACCTCAGATCCACTTCACATATTTCAAATAAAAATTAAATTATCATTTCTTATTTTCAGAAGTGCCCCTTTAACGGTGTTGGAGCATTTTCAAACCACTAAAAATTAATGTAGACTTTACTCAAATCCGCCATTGTGACCACATTTTACCAATACGCGGTGTTTGAGGTCGCAAAAATGATGTGTTTAAAGTGTCGTTTTTTTTTATCGACAATCTATTGGTTGTACGACAGAGGCTATCTGCTTATTTTCTGCAAAAAGAAATTTGTTTGGCTAAAAAGTGAATTTTTACAAGTGTGGAGACGCGGGTCGAGGGGTGCGGGTAAACAGTACTTACATTTTTCCAAGTCCCTGTCCGAGCAAAAAAGGCACAAAACTTCACTCCAAGGGTGCTTCACTCACTCGGAAAAATTTTCCGAATCTCGCTATGCACTTCAAAGCTCGAGCACTTACGAAAATCGTGTAAAAAAAGACGTTTGAGAAATCGCATACTACACATGTGCTAGTTACTTGAATATAGTTACTGGACCTGTCAGCTGTTTCGCAGAGTCGCCAATTGACCATTTTTACCATTATTATTATTATTACTGTATTAATAATGGTCAATTGGCGACTCTGCGAAACACCGCGTATTGATAAGATGTGGACACAATGGCGAATTTTAAGACATTCCACAGATTTTGCTATTTTTCTGTGTTTGTTTACATGTTTTCGTGAAATGCTGCAACAGGCTTAATATTTCAAATTTTTACATCTGATACAATCAATAAAAATTATTTATTACTCAATTCATAATAAAAATATGATTACCACTTTAGCAGCTCAAGTTTGCCCACAATCTTACAATCACCCATACATTCGTCGAAATTCGACTGTTAGTTCTAAAATGGAATAAAACAATGAATTTTCATTAAAAAATA
The DNA here is from genome assembly GCA_900474275.1 of Synergus japonicus. Classification (NCBI taxonomy): domain Eukaryota; kingdom Metazoa; phylum Arthropoda; class Insecta; order Hymenoptera; family Cynipidae; genus Synergus; species Synergus japonicus. The sequence goes on along the minus strand of UCOH01012498.1, from coordinate 41,248 downwards.
AAATTATTGATTGTTTATGGTAAAATGTACCCTCAAGTAAACATTCGAGCTGCGAATTATTTTTTTCCGGCCTCGAGAATAAAACGACATGGCAATTAGGAAAAAACTTTTTCTTAATTGCAAAATGAATAACCCATAAAGTAATGCACTTGGATAATTTGCTTTTACGTTGATTGCTGCACTGCTACAAGAATATGCTTGACCATGAGCGAGAAGTCTGCAGTTGTATTATTTATTACCTTATGGCAAATTACATGTTTTTCATTAACAATTTGATAACTTCTAAAAAAATAAACTTAGAAGAACGAAAGAAGAAGAAACCTGCACATTTTTCACAGAAATGCACTGTTTTCCATCAATCCAAGCTTAAATGCAAAAAAAACCAATTTTTCAGTTATTTCCCCCTTCCTGAGGCCGTAGCGTAAAAAATTTTTTGTCCAAATTTGGTCTACAATGCTCATGTTATCCCCGAGAATATCTGTAATTTTTTTCATAGGCGTTACAAGTTTTTCCTCAAACCAGAACAAATCTGCTAGTTTGACTGTACTATAATGATATTTCGGATAGAAAAAATTTGCTCCGCGGGCACATTTTCATCACGTCTCTCTCCATTTTGCGCATTTATTCTCGCTACCAATTCTAAAGGGAGAATTTGTAGATCTTTTTAAGACCAATAATTATGTTTCTTATCATTTTCTCTGTATTTCGTGTTATTTGTCTTAAAATTTGAATTTTCGATTTTTCAAAAAAATTCAAAAAACTATTATTAAGGAGTAAGCCAATCGTGTAGTGTTCAGAAAGCAAAATTTTCCATCTCTTAGCTTTTTTTCATATCGTGCGTTATTTGGCTTTAAATTTTAAGGGGTAACACCACTTTAGGATTTTAAAAGAATCGACTTATTTTTTCTTAGCTTAAACAGTACTTTGGAGTCTTGAAAACAATAAACACTTAGTCCTATAGCGAAAAAAATTTTAACATAAGCAACAGAATTTGGCTCATTTTATAAACATTTTATTCGGAATTTGGTACCTTTTTGCATTTCTCCTCTATCTGCTTGTAAAACTGTAAAAGCGTTTTTCTCGAAACGGCATTTTTCAAACTGGGCGGACTCATTGCTCGAACACCAATGCATGAATCGACTTCTAATTTTTACAGTAGCTTTACAAGTAGATTCTCTAGAGAAGTACGTAGCCGTTTTTTTTTATTTGATGTTAATTGCATTTTTTATAAACAATAAAATTTATTTACATAATCACTATTTATTATTTACACAATTATAAACTCTTTTTTTGGAAAAAAATGCATTTTTTTTCAAAAGTGCACCATCTCTACAAAAATTGATATAAAAAAATCCTACATACTTCTCTAGCTAATAGTATATAGTTTAAAAAAAACTTTGGGTTTTTATTCCAGGTCTCTGTTTTCCAGATATGAGTCCGCCCGCGGAGCACCTTTTCAAAAACACTCTGCCGGAGATTGCATGTATCGCCGCCATTTTATACGAAAAAAATATAAAATTTTTTTTTTCATACTTTAATATGTGTTAAATGAACTCTCTAAAAAGAAATTATCCAACGCCCTTAATCCTAGTTTGTTTTTTTTTCTATTTCGAAATTTTATGAGTCTGATTATTTTTGTCTTTTACACAAATCTAATACATTTTCTGATAAGAATGCAAAAATAGAATTCTATGAATCAAGATTGTTGTAGTCATTATACAAATAATCGTTCAGCACCACACAGTAGAATCTTTCATGCAGAAACTGTTACCATAATTTGGTAATGTTTGATAAACCAAGGAGATAATCATTAAAAAATAAATGATTATTGAAAAAAAAATGATAACATAAATGGTACATTTAAGTTACAAAAAAAAGTAAGAAAAAAGAAAACCAGGAATAATTTTTAACTATTATATCTAAATAAGGACTACTAAGAAAATACTAATAAATAATAATTCACAAACATTTATTTACATAATCACTATTTATTATTTACACAATTACTATTTACACAATCACTTTTAATATAAAGTTTATCTTATCTTCTAATAGACATAGATCTTATTTTGTCCAGCTGACTTTGGGAATGTCGAAGTGCTCCGTCAAGCTGTCTAAATGACGGTTGAACTCCTCAACTCTCTGTTTGTGAGATAAGGATGCTTGCTGCTTGATTCGATCCGTAACCTGTAGAAAAAAAATTTAAATGGAGAACTTTTAAGAAGCCAAGAATAAAAATGAATGTTCGTGGAAAAAAGGAGTTTATAAAATCATACCGTCTTTTCCCGCATTTTCTTGAATGCAAGTTCCGCCTTTGTCAGATGTGGCCCGGAACTGCCAGTTGCCTCATCAGCCGGCTCTTCAATGATTTTGGATACTTCGACTAATTTTTTCTTCTCCTTCTCCTTCTTTTTCTTTCTAGAAGAAAAAAGAAATAAGTGTTATTTAGGATTAGATCCAAAAAAATATGGTTTTTTTTCCTATTATGACTCCAAATGTATTCGAAAAAGTAAAACTATAGTTTTCATTTCCATTTCAATAATTACAATCGAATATGTCTCACTGGAAAAAATTCTGTGTAAATTTACACTAAGAATCGCTGATATAAATTCCAGTGACTTCTAGGGGTAATTATCAGAAAAAAAATTAGTTAATTAATTAAGAAATTTGTAAATTTCACCGATAATTAATGTAGAATTACACAAACTAGTATAAATTATTTTGGATCGGGTAAATTTCCAAAATATACATATCAGTTTAATTTTACAATAGGATTTTTTTGAGTCCTCTCTTCCATGCACTATAAAAAAATCCTATGTAAATTTTGATTTACAAATTTAATTTAATTTATAAATTTTCTTTATAAATCACTGCTATTTTACAATTTTCTTGATTTTTCTTTCTTCTTACAATGCTAATGCTTTTCAGGGGAAATTTCCACGAATATTGCATTATGGATTATATTAAAAATCATGATAAAATTACACTGATATATATTTCAAGTTTACACGATCCAACAAAACTATGAAAATAGTAGATTCTTCGTCAAAAAGAATGGGGAAAAATCAGCAAATATAGATATTTATTGTCAGAGAAATAGTGTTATCGAAAGAAGTATGCCTACAGAGCGAGAAAATAACTAATTAAAATATTTTTAAAGTAAAATGAAAATATTCAATTTTGAAGTGAGATTTTGAATTCCTTGTTTTACGCAAAAAGTATCGAAATTAAGTATTTTTTCACTCTGTCTGCAGTCTTATATTTTTAAAAAAATAAGGGATACACAGCAAAAAAATATTTATCTACAATTTTCTGTGAGTAAAATGGAGAATGAAATTTTGAGCTTAACATTTGAGTCCAACGACCTTAAGATTTTTGGAGCAAAGGACAAAATATCATTTTTTACTTTTGATTTGAAGGCCCCAAAAATACACGGTTTTAAGTGCCGTTTAGAAGGGAAGTGTTTCTCGATGTGAAGAATGGGACTTAGTATCTGCTTTTTTTAAAAAAAACTAATTTGTGGAAAAGTTTGCCTAGGATTAGGTTAGCCGAAACTTTTCCATTTTAGCTAAACAAATTAGTTTTCTTGAAAAACAGATATACTATGTCCCATTCTTCACATCAAGAAGCACTTCCCTTCTAAACGGCACTTAAAACCGTGTATTTTTTGGTCTTTCAAAACAAAAGTAAAAAATGGCATTTCGTCCGATGATCCAAAGTAAGCAAATCACAAAAAATGTAAAACAAAATAAAAAAAATACTTACTTTTTGCTAACAGTTTCGACTCCTTTTAACTTCAGCGGCCCCTTTGAGACACATTCGTAGGGATCATCTTCCGCTGGAGGCATAATAGCGTACGGTTATTCAAAAAAATTAACAAAAACTGAGCTGTAGGAATAGGAAAATGTTTCTGTTGTGATGACGCCACGGAGGAATAGTAAGGAGATCGAACAATGCATTGGGAAGTGTTCAGAAATGTCAATCGAAACTGCACTTTAAGTACTAGTCTTCTTGTAAGGCACGGAGGCCGATTGTTCGACATGCGCACATTCACGAGAGAAAAGAAGACCTTATACTATTCCTCCGTGGATGACGCTTAGAGTTTTTAAATTCTCTTAAACTCTCATAAATTCTGTCATATTCTCGGTTATATAACCTGGATTGAAGTTCTCGAGAATTTAAGAACTCTAAATAAAGGTGTAGTATATGTAGTCTCCTGCAGGGTTGGGAATGTGCATGTAATATACCTAGGTATTTAGGGAAGCGTCACATAGATCCGGAATGCGTTGCGTTTTTACGTAAAACCATGAGTGTGAGAGAGATACACTAATATTACTATCTCTCTCACTCCTATGGTTTTGTGCAAAAACGCAACGCATTCCGAATCTATGGGACGGCACCCTAGAGTTCAAAAATTTTTGGCAATTTAAATTTAGAATTGATAACGAAGAACGTTACCATATGTTACCGACAATTTAATTAATTAATAATCAAGAATTTATGAGAATTAACGAGAATGTTCATGTTTTACTTTTATTTTTTGTTTCTTAATATAAATAATGTTTATATTAAGAAAAGGTGGCGTTCCATGGATCCGGAATGCGTTGCGTTTTTGCGCTAAACCAAAGATATTATTAGGGTGCCGTCCTATGATAGCAGAAAACGCAAAGCAGAAAATCGTAAGAGTGAAAGAAACAGATAGATTTTCTCTCTCTTTCACTCTAATGATTTTTTGCTTTCTGCTTTACGTTTTCTGCTATCATAAGACGGCACCCTTACAGTAGATGCGGTGCTGGTCTAGTTGCCCGTGACAAATGTAGTAAGCGCGATAGTCTAAACGTAGTAGACTCCCCGCACTCTACAACCCTCGATTTAGTTTTCCCGTGACAAATGTAGAGGCGCTAGTGCGAGGGCCCCTCGCACTCTTTTACCCGACGATTGCACAATTCGTAGTCCCGCTGCACCCCCCGAATCCCTCTGAAACCAATAAAGACAATCGTCTTGAATTGAAGATTTACAAATCTTGTCGATTATGAAAGATTTTTTTTTTCACCTATCAAATCCGAATTGGTACCATAGATTGGTACTCATGTAGTACGAAAAAACTTTAAACATCAACCTTGAAAATTTATTTTTATAGGAGTTATGAAGTGGAAAAGAAAAATAAAAAAACATTTTTTTCTATAAAGTGGCTGAACCGATTTTGATGAAAAAAATATATGATATGGAGATCAATGTGACAATTTTTAGAGAAAATTGAAATAAATTTCCCACAAATAAAACACTTAAACCTGAGCGGGAAAAGCCGTGCCACATCATGCTCATTTTGTTACGGCATTTAGAAATAGAATTTTTTTAATAATAAATTTGAAATAATAATAGCAAAATGGTAATTGTTTTCATTTTTGAATGTTATGGCCATAATGCAAAGAACATTTTTGGGTTGGAATTCTACTGGGACATTTATAAACAGATGATAAAAAATATTATCATATTCTAAGAACTTCATCAAAAAATCAATTACGAAATTTATTTCATTGAATTCAAAGTTTTTCTATTTATTTATTATTAATGAATAAATCACAACTTGGAGACAAACATCTTATACGATAGTTAATAGATTTGTAAATGAAAAAAATGTTTTTTTAGATTGATTTGAAAGTATGTATTTATTTAAAACATTTCGAAGATGAGGGGCAATAATCACCAGCCAACAATACAAATGTTTAATAAGAATCTAAAATAACCTGTGATTGGTTTCTTATTCAACTAACATAACTTTTAATAATTATTATACTTAAAGAGATATAAAGATATATATCTTATACAGATATTTTTGATATATAAATATCTAATTTATACATAATTATGTAATTAAATTAATTTATAAGAAATACGAACTTGTTTACCAGTAAATTAGTGGCTTTCTCCTCAAATTCTAAATGGACAAAACTTTTATTATATCAGGATATACCAGCAGTAATTTTTAAATTTGTATAATATTGAAAGAAATTTTTTTTAAACAAGTGGAACTTATTTAAATAAGTAAAAATTAACAAGTAAATATTTATAAATATTCCAATAGATTAGCAGTAATTATTTTATTAAAAAATAAAATTTCTCAAGCAAAAATTGTTTACACAAATAAATAGTAATCACAAAATAAATAGTAATCATTTTTTACATAAAAAAAGAATATTCGAAAAAAAATTAATCAATATAATTCAGTTTGTTTAAATAATTGAAAATAAATTAACTATAATGTTAATAAATATTTCACTAAACCAATAATGATATTTTTGTTTAAAAAAATGAATTTTAGAAAAGAAAATTATTTAAACAAATGTTATTTGTTTATATAATTCAAAATGAATTAACTAATGTTTATAAATATTCCTGTAGACTAATAGAAATAATTTTTTTTAAACCGAGAATAAGGGCGTTGGAGGCTAATCTTTTTTCAAATTTAATACTCCGTACAGAGCGAAAAAATATTTAATTTCTATACTTTTTGCATAAAACTAGGAATTCAAAATCTAACTTCAAAATTGAATATTTTCATTTTCCCTAAAAATACTTGATTTATATATTTTCTTGCTCTGTACTCATAATTCTAGTTAAAGATTGATTAACAACCTTAATTATTAATTAAACGATTTTATAAAGCTTCAAATTTTAATTTCGGGATTTTAAAAATTTGTACACTTATAGTTAATTGATTGGAATGTTGAAATTGATTTTTGAGTTTCATTCAATAAAATTTCAGAATTCACTAAGAAATTATCTTTAAGCCATTATTATTAATATATTGGGTACCGCATTTATTTAAGGACATAATTTTTTACATTAAACATATATTTTCAAAAGAGAGAAAGATCATTAAATAGTTAAATTATGTTTAAAATTAAAAATATTCTGTAAATTTAAATATATTAAAAATTTTCTGATATTTCGTATTTCATAATTTTTAATTCTGAAGTTTCGTATAATTATATGTAAAATTCCGAAAAAATTGTTGAGTTAGATGTAACTTTCAACATTACAAAATTTTGAAGTGAAAAATTGCTGCATTTGTATAATATGAGTTGCCAAAATTGAATATTTTGAAAAAATTGTTTAGATTCGATATATTGTTTCGTTATTTATGATTAATCTCAAAATGCCTAATTTTGAAAGGTTTAATCTATTGGATTAAAAAGATTGACAGTAAAAATTTTGGGACTAATAAAAAATACAAAAAAATACCGAATATAAAAAATATTGATTGAAAAACATTTAGAAAATCTAAATTATAATGTCAGTATTTTGTCAAATAATTTTAAATTAATTTCCCATTTTATAATTAGCAAATATATGGATAATTAATTTTTTGTCAATTTCGTATTTATTACATTCTCATCAGAGATAAGGTAGTATTTTTTCAGTACTATTAATTTATTAATTGATAATAATTATAATATAATTATAAATTTTGAAAATTTTAAATTTATAGAAAATTAATTACTTTTTCAATTTTAGTTATCTACATTTTTTCAATCGTTATTTTTTATAAGTCGCATTTAATTATTGCCAAAATTTTACCGCTTTCGGATTCATATCTATAGTTTGGAGACTCTCCAGAGTTCGCGAGCAAGCCTTTTGAGTTTTGGCTCGCTAAGCTCTTAGCAAAGATCTCACTCAATGACTCTATTCACATTTCACATCAGATTTGACGCGGTTTCCATGGAAACAATGAAAAGATAGAGGGCAGCACCTCGATATAGGCTAAAATCACGGAGGCTAAAATTTTAGCTAAAATGCAAATATCCCCACTTAAAATCGTCCCCACTTCAGGCCTGTGTCGCATCTAGGTACTAATATCTTTGATATCAATTTGGTGTGTTTTCAATGTAATATGAGTACGTAAATTACGTAGAAAACATATTACGTGCACAACCCTGACAAGCACACAACCTAACATAACCCGACGAACATGTCGCAGATGAACGAGTGCAGAAAACATAATGCGACTCGCACGTGGGTTTTGTGATTTTCTGGACTATTAGAAAAAGTGTTTTCAGTGTTCTATACATATTTTGATAAGTAAATTAATTGTATTGAAAAAAAGCGAAAACTAAAATGGTGAATCAAGAGGCACATCGGCCTGGTGCGTTTAAACAGGCTAACAAAATCCATAAAACTGGAAGACACCGCAGTAAGGGTGCTGTAAATAGTGAGGTTAAAGGTACGTTTTGCAGAGTATTTTTTAAAAATATTTAATATGTTTTTACTATACTAGAATGAAGGTAAAATCTAAAACACATTCTACTGCAAGTTATAATGCAGTAGATTTATCATAAAAATAGTATAAAAATTGTTTTCAAAACTATTTTAAAAAAATTAAAATAAACAACGTATGTTCAACTCTGCTCTCGTAGTCATATTCTCAACAAGCTTGAGCACAAAAGTTGATACAACTTCATAGCTACAGTTACTAGAATTTATTAATGACTAAAGTTTTTAAAATTATTTCTAGGTAAAGTCAATGTAAAAGCGCTTTCAAAACGGATAAAAAGCGACTTAGGGAAAGAAGCCCGACGTCATCAAGCACAGCAAATTCGCCAGAACAAGCGAGATGAGATTTTGCAGAAGAAACGTAATTTCGGAAGTTCTGTCGCACCCCCAATTCTCATTGCCTTGATTCCTCTGCAAAAAGATCTAAACATTCAAGAAGTTTTAACAGTCTTGAAAAATGCCGACGAAACCGCAAATATTGCTTTGAGTTCGTGCGGTGCCGTTCATCTAAGGTATATCATTTTTACAATATTTTATCCAACTTGTTAATTTTGTGAATAAGTTAGTCAAATCTTGAAATTTGATTTTCGGTCAAATAAAACTTGGGTTAAATGGGGTATATTCGTGCGCCTCCTTTCTTTATTTTTCTAAGTTTTTCTTTATGTTTCAAACAGCATTCCGAGGTTCAAGCAACGGTTTTCATTCGTTATCCCTCCTGTGGGTGACGTACTTTCCACATTGGATGCTGCTAAAGTAGCAGACACGGTCTTGTTTTTAATATCAGTAAAGTCTCATATTGAGGGCGAAGCGCCGGAAGAAATCATTGACTCCTGGGGCGAGAATATTATATTGGCTGCTGGCGCTCAAGGATTACCAACAACAATAGTTGCTCTCACCAACTTGGATAATATTCCACAAAAGGTTGGTTGAGCATTTATTATTATGATTTGTAATATTAACTTAGCAGTTTAGGGCCCATCCATAAACCACGTAACACTTTTTCCCCTCTCCTCGACGTGTAAAACGTCGTAACAAAGCTTTCATAAATATATTTCCAAAATTAATCATTTGTTATTTTTAAATTAAAGGAAATATTTTAATGTGGCTTTTTAAATCATATTTTACACTGTTTGAGGTTTCAAGTATGATATTTTCCAAGTGTTCACCTTTACTCATGAAGTACAGTTCGAGTCATTTTATGAAATTGTTGAAGCTTTATAGGGGTAACAAAATCAAGTTTCCAAAAAAAAGATTTTTCTCAATATATTTCAAGGGAAATGGTTTGATAATATCTGATAAGATGTCCTTAAAATTTATTTTAATATAAGTGAATTGACAACAAAAAAATTAATTATTTAAAGTATGTAATTAGTCAGCATTTCTTCAACGTATGAAAAATTTTAACTCGAACTAACATAAAATTATTAAATTAGAACGTTACCGTCAAAAGGGTACTTCGACCACTTTTCAAGGTTTTGTACTTTGTAGCTTTTAGAATCGTCAATTTCACTCGTATGATATCTGCTCTTGCTTCGCTCGGCAGCTAACTTCACACTCGTGAAATTATCGCCTTTCATCCCTTGTCACGTAATGCACTATTCAATATTCATCCAATGAAATATGTTAAATCTTTTAAAATCTATGGAAATCTCATCAATTATTGTTACTCTAGAAATCTCTCATTCATTCTTTCATTCAACAGAAGCGGCAAAAATATAAGCAACTTATTGAGAATAAGGTTTCCAAATGGCTACCAGAAGAGAAGATTTCAGTTTTAGACAAATCTGTAGACGCATTAAATATTTTGCGTCGAGCTGGATCTCAAAAACAGAGGAACGTCTTTTACCGAAGCAAAAGGCCATATTTGATAGCAGAGCATTTGAAATTTTCATCTCCAGTAAGTGAATTTTTAATTTTCACCTATTTTTAATTAGTTGATCGTTTTCATCAATTTTGAAACTTTGTCACCTTTTTGCCTTTTTTCAATTGACTAAATATGCACTTAGTTGGGCGTGCGTGTATCGTTTTTGGCACTGAAATAACAATTCTAATCCGCGCACCAAATGAATTGATCAATAAGATGTGCGTGCACATTATGCATGAAGTTGGCTTTAAGATGACCCATGAAGTTAGCTGAAATCCATTTCCTTCTTTAGAATAGGAATGAAGTTTAAGCTCATGAGTAATTATGAACATTGAAATTATATGATAATTTATGGTTATTTGCGATTTTAAAAGACTTCTCCGTGTAATTAATCAAAATATATTTATTTGAAACTTGCAATTTTTTAAATTAAATTGAAACTTAAATTTTTTAAATCATTTTTAAATCCTTAAAAAAAATTAAATTTCGTCAATCTTCTGGTAATTCCTTAAAATCACTTAAAACCTTTTCAAATTCCTTGTAATTTCTTAAAATTGATAACAGCTTGTGGGATGAACCTGTTAGCATGGATGTTAAAATTAGGTCGTCGCGGCATGACTGCGCAGATTGACTTTAGAGAAACTTAGAAATATTTCTAAGTCGTTTGACAGGTGAAGGTTAGGATGCCTAAGCTTTTTAAAGAAAATAAAGTGAATAGGAGTTTTTTTTTGCTAAATCAACTTTAGCGGATATAAAAATCAATTAAAAGATCTTAAAATCTTTTTAAATCTGTCAAATTCCTTTAAATCATTTACAATCTCTATAAATCATCTTTAATATATTTAAATCTATTGAAATTTTATTTATTTATTTTTTGTATTCCTTTGAATTCTTTCACAACCTTTCCTATCATTTTCACTTATTTTCACTTATTTTTACTTTTTTTTTAAATTTCTTTTAAAGTTATTTAATTTCCTTGGAACTATTTTTAATCTTTTGAGTTACTTTGCATTCTTGCTTTTTTAAAAAAAAATTATTTTTAATTAATTTCTTTTTATAGTCTTTTGACTTTTAATAAATGCACCTTTGAACGTTAAGGAAAATATTGAGTTTTAGTTTGAATTCTTAATTTAAATTTTGTTAAGGGCATGTGATACTTTACCATAAGAGCAAATTAGTGATACCAATTATACATTCATAATAATAAATATTTTTAGTAAATAAGAGTCAACAAATTGGTATAACTAATTTTCTCTTATGGTAGAGTATTATCACATGCCCTTAACGTAGATTGCAGGTCAACTTTTTTTATCCTTATAGCTAAATTTTCTATTGTAATTATGAATATTTTTTATTTAAAATTAGAATTCGGAAGGTTTTGGAACGTTAGAAGTGACTGGCTATTTGAGAGGAAAGCCATTGTCCGTAAACGGTTTGATCCACTTGCCAGGATTCGGAGATTTTCAAATGGCTCGCATTGATGCTCCAGAAGATCCTTATCCCCTAGAAAAGGGAAAGAGGAAGACACAATCAAATGAAGAAAACGAGGCAATGGAAAGTGAAGTTGAAACGAAAATTTTGGCGCAATCACATCCGAGTAAACAGGTAATGAAATCAAAACTACTTGCATAGTTGAACTGACTCAAAATTATTTATTTAATAATATCTGTGTAATGCGATTATATTTTATTCTCTAATAAAATTACAGGAATCCCTCCAAGCTGAGAACATTCCAGATCCAATGGATGCAGAACAAACTTGGCCCACAGAACAGGAACTGAAGCAAGCGGAAGCTCGACAAAAGCGCAAAATCGTAAAACTTGTCCCTAAAGGAACTTCTGAGTATCAAGCCGCTTGGATTCCTGACGAAGATGCTGGTTTGTTTTAATTTTTTTTAATTGTTATAAAATTAAAGGAATGACGTATTCGTTCGTGGGGCACAAAATATTCGTTTACCGGAGAGGGAGATATTACCGTCCACCGCCGTTAAAGCATAATTTTATGACCTCAAATATCTTTGACGGCTTTTAGGCCAGTGGAACACATTTTTGATTAACACAATATGAACAACGCATAAGTCCTTGATCTATCGAATGAACCAAAGAAAATATTAACATTTTTGAAAATGAAGAAATGGCGGTTATTTTTCAGAGAATGGATTTTCTCAAAACTCCACCTTTTAAACTTTTATTCTTTTTTTTTATAGAGAGAAGATTGTTGACGATTTGCACTATATTTTTTCTGAATGATTTTTTTTAGTTAAATCACTTTTTCGGCAAGGAAAAATTAGTTTCTCAGAAAATCGAATTTTTTTTGTTCAAATATTTAAATTTGTATCTAATTTTTGCATAAATTACTAACAATTGACTATCAATCATACTAGACCTGTCTCCTTTGAGGGATTAAACTATGTCCACTATGGCGATAATTCAGTAGAGTTTCAAAAAGATTCAAGACACAAACTTTTAAGGCGGGTACACTTAGCAAATTTTGCCCCCTCTGTGCATGATTTGAAAAAGAATTGGTCAACTTTGTTATTTATATTTTTCCTAAATGCTTTTTGCTTACAGAGGAAGTTGATGATGATGGTGATGATGACTTATCTAATTCGGAGGACGAGATGTCCGTAGATGAGGGAAAGTCAGAGTCTGATAGCGAACAAGAAGACGAAGAGAAAGATGACTACGAAACTATGACGATATCTGAGGTTGCTCCGGATGAGCAGCGTTATGATGAGGATTTAGATTTGATGGAGGAGAGACAAGAACTTGAGAAAATACAGAGTAAGAATTTTTTAAGAATTGCTTCCTCAAATATTCATTTAAAGTTGATTTAAGAAAAATGAAGATTCTTTGTGTCGAGACGAATTGATTGGTCTATATGATTAATACATTTCATCGAAAAATAAGAAAATTATGGTTACTAGTAATTTTCAAAAATTAATTTTTCGACTATAATTTCTCAAATAATCAAAATTTAAGATTGATGTAAAGAAAATAAACTCTTTTTGTGTTGATACAAATCAGGTTACCTAATATTAATACATTTGATCAATTACCCAGTGGGCACAAAATTTGGGGATGTCTTTACGACATCGTCGTAAATATGTCGTAACGATGTCATAAAGATGTCGTCAAATTTTGAGCCCACTGGGTAAATTAAGCCTTCCTCTATGAGAAAGCAAATCATATTTGGTTATAGAAAGTAAAGTGCTGATTCAATGAGCACAAAAGTTGATACAAAAGTTGATATATTAAGGTGTCTAGAAATTCTCTAAAACAAAAGTCAAAATAAAATGTTCTTGCAAAATTTTTTTTGTGCAATGTATATTTCTTAAGATATTTCGATATATCAAGATGAAAATCTAATCCTGTACCTAATCTTGTCTTTCAAGCTTGTCTACATTTTCGTTGAATTTGTAATGTTTTCTACAAAATTTTAATCTTGACACAGAGGCAAAATTGGACGCGCAATTTCCCGATGAAGTGGACACGCCGCAAAATATGCTTGCAAAGCTTCGTTTCCAGAAATACCGAGGCCTTGAATCCTTCAGGACGACTCCTTGGGATGTGAAAGAAAATTTGCCACTGGACTACGCAAGGATATTTCAATTTAAAAACTTTGATCGAACTCGAAAGAGAATTTTAAAGGATAGTGAAGATACAGAGGGAGTTCTTGTAAGTTTATTTCTTTCTTTTAGTCATTAAGTAAATTAAAATTTCTTAAAATCCTTTAAATTCTTTACAGAAATCTCATGTAATCTATTGGAAATTTTAAAATTGTTCTAAATTCTTTAAAAAAAACTTTTAAATTTTGTATAATTACTTAAAATATCTGAAAATACCTTGAAATTTTGCAGAATTATTTTAAATCTCTTAAAATTCTCAACACTCTACAAATTTATTGATTAGACTACGAAAAATATCTTGAAATATTATGAAATCTCTTACAAACCCTTGAAATTGTTTAAAAGCATATCAAATCTTTAAAAATGCTTCTAAATTTGTTTAAATCCCGCCAAATCCCTTCTAATTCCTTAAAATATTTTTGCATTCTTTGAAATATTTCGATATATGTAAAATTACTTGAAAATCCTTAACCCATCCCAATTTTTTTCAAATCCCTTTAAGTTTTTTAAACCTCTTGAAACTGTTTAAAATCGTATGAAATTCTTTAAAATAGGTATATTAAAATATTTTGCAATTCTTTAAAATTATCAAAATATCTTGGAATCTTGTTAATCATTGCAGAAAAATTGTTTTAAACTCTTTGAATTGCTATCGAATTGTATTTAGTTTTTAGCAACTCATCTTGAATGTGTTGGAATTCTATTGAATTCGTTTTAATTTTTTAAAGATATCTTGTTTTCTTTAGAATTTTTTAAAACTTCTTTTGACTTTTTAAAATTCTTTGGAATTGTTTCGAATTTTCCTTAGATTCTTAATTTCAATTTTCATATTTTTAATGACAATAAGTACTGTAATTTGATAAATGTTTTTAAGATTTAAGTGTCTATCACATTGATTCTTAATATACTTTTTTTTATTATTTTCTTAATATAATAATTTTTTTTTTCAGCCGGGATTGTACATCACGATTCATGTAAAAAATGTTAGTCGACATTTATTTGAGGCTCACTGTATTGCAAAGGATCGTCCTTTGTTAGTTTTGGGTTTATTACCACACGAACAAAAAATGTCGGTTTTAAACGTCATTTTGAAACGTGCAGGTGATAATTTAAAACCGATTAAGTCCAAGGAACGTTTAATTTTCCAATGCGGATTCAGAAGGTTTGCAGCTTGTCCAGTTTTCAGTCAACACACCAATGGAAACAAACACAAGGTTTGATTATTTATTGAAGAATTTTCTAACTGACATTCTACTGACATTTTTTCTCTGCAATATTACTTCTAAATTTATTGATATCAAATTAAAAATTTCTAAAATGGAAGAAAATCTGCTAAAGACGGTCGGACGACTTGATGTGTCAGGTAAATGGTCACTGGTGCCTAGACAAACTAGGCTCCTTAAAGGCATAAAAAGTCTGCCAACTCTAAGGATGCTGCAGGATAGAATAACAAAAAGGTACAGCTTCGACAAACTATTCCGGACATGCATTCCAGAAAAGATGGTGTATGAGGATGGGTAGGAGGAGGGGGGCTCCAGCAAGGTGTCATCGTGTATACTGATGGCTCCAAGGGGGAGGGCTGGACGGGAGCTGGCCTGTACGACAGCTTAGGCAAAAGGGGTTTGGCGATCCCACTGGTATCCTACTGTATTTCAAGCGAAAATATTTGCCATTCTCCGATGCGCTGAAATGCTGTTAGGCGAAAACAGGAAGGGCGAATGCATAAGCATCTGCTCGGACAGCCAGGCGGTAATCAAAGTGGTTGGGAAACTAGAAATCACATCGATTCTGGTGTGGGTCGTGGGAGTGTAAAAAGGCTCTCAACCAACTTTCGGAAAATAACAGGGTGGTTTTAATATGGGTCCCAGGTAAGCCGATTGACCCAGAACATTTTCTGGGCTTGGCATCCTGCTGCATCAGACTGGAGATCCAAAAATGTTTGGTGCGACAGCACAACAACCTTTGGGCACAAGTTAATGTATGTAGGCAGGCAAAAGCCATCCTGGGCGATCGGCGTAGGAAGGATTTAACCGGTACCATCCTTAACTAGCCCAAGAGAGATGTACGAATAATGGTACAGATGCTCACATACCATTATATATGTACACCAAATTGTTGTGCTCTGTGAGCATCTTTTTGGGGGTGCCAGCCCCCAAAAAATGTGGCTGGCACCCAGCCTCGCTTTTCGCAAATGTAGGAGGGACGATGAAACGTCCCTTCATGTCGGGTCAGCTATGCTGGAACCAGAGGAGATTAGGGCGCTAACATTCAGTGACATTCTAGGCTTCGTTAAGAGGACTGGAATGGGCTGCTAGGCAGCGTCGGTGGTTAAGGGATTAGGCACAATGGGCTTTTAGTCTGAGCGCTAGAGAGGGTTATTTACCTTTATTTATTTATTATTTTTATATTCGGTAAATTATAGTCAGGGAAAACTTTAAAATGTGTCATGGAAAGGTCATGGATTTTACACCCCGTAATATTAAAATAAAATATTCATTATTTATCTTTAAACTTTTCAGTACGAGAGATTCTTTCAAGCAGAAAGTACAGTTGTAGCAAGTATGTTTGCACCAATCACATACTCTCCTTGTCCTGTGTTATGCTTTGTAGAAAAAACAGACCAAAACCCCGTAAGTTTCTAGGAAAGAGAGTTATTCATTTTTTAAATCCAGATCATTATTCAATGTTTTTTTAATTTTTATTTTTAGGAATTAGTTGCGACTGGCAACGTTTTGTCTTCAAATCCTGATAGACTTGTGATAAAAAGAGTTGTCTTAAGTGGACATCCATTCAAAGTTCACAAGCGCTCGGCAGTTATTCGTTTCATGTTCTTCAACCGCGAAGACATTAACTGGTTTAAACCTGTACAGCTAACTACGAAATATGGACGCAGAGGTCACATCAAGGAACCGCTAGGTAATTATTTAAAAGCAATTTAGCACGTATCATTGTGTAAACTACTTCTATCATTATTTTTTGTCCAAAATATAAATTACGAAGGCTTGGTTCATAACCAATATAAGTGAAGGAAAAAAAGTATCAAGATTGGAAATGAGTACAACGGATCAAAATTACAATATATAATAGTTTATTTTTGAAATATTTAATTTAATTATATTGATGGCCACTAATGATAAATTTGATATTCTTTTGTCATACACTGAAACCGGATTTGAGTCCCCTAGATTTCTATCCTTCTGAGAAAGTTGGGTTGGTCCCAAACATAGATGAGGGGAGGTGAGGAGTCGAGAAGAGAAGCGCCGCGAGATCGACAGTACCCGCTAAGTCAGTTAGCTCTAATTCGCAAAGAGAACACTGGCAGATACGCCGCTGACTTTCGACCTGTACGCTCCCTTGATATGTTTCTACTGACCAACCGAAGTGGGACAGCAATCCAAATTTCAGTGTATTTGAATTTTGAGACCACAAAATCAGAAAGAAAGACATTTAAATAAATGTCTTCTTATTTAAAAAAAATGTTGAACCGTTCAAAATTTCGAATTTTGAATTATTCTTACCAGATTTGGGTTTAGCGCTCCCGTTTCTCCAAAAATTGAGGTTTTGCCGTCTTGGAAAGATTTAACAAAAATTAAATATGTGCAGTAGCAAAATATAGTAATTTTAATTATTATCTATTAAAAAAAATAATAAATTACAGGAACACATGGACACATGAAATGTCTATTCGACGGCCAGCTAAAATCACAAGACACGATTTTGATGAAACTCTACAAGCGAGTTTTTCCTAAATGGACTTACGAGACTTTCTTACTAACTGGATCTACACCCTCTAGTGATAACGCCGACGTGCAGATGGAGTAAAATTTGTTTAATATTTAACTTTAAAACCTAAAACTCGACTTTGTGTCATATCGGAAGTTTTTTCCAATAAGCAAGAAAATAACTGAAATGAAAGTAGAAAGTTTTATTTTTTCTAAAGCGTTTACATGAGCGTTAAATTTTTTCGACATGTCGGAAGTATATATTTGTTGTTGTTTTTTACCATCGAGCTTTATAAGGTAAAATACAATAAATAAACCTACTACAAACTCCCTCGTTTTATTTGTGACGTCAAGAGATAAGACGCACTCACCCTACTATATTTTAATTGAATTGTTCTGCATTTTTAAATTAGATCAAGCAATGACACATATTATTTAAATTATCTTTATCTTGCTAACTAGAAGCAGAAATGAGGATTAACTGAACAATTATGTGCGGATAAATAATCTCTTTTAATAAAATAGTTTTACAAATTCTTGTTGATACGAAGTTAGAAAATCATTAGAGCATTCCCAAGTCAGCCATCCATTGTAGCTTGAAATTAAAAGAGTACATTGCCTTGCATTAAGGGCACGTGATACTTTACCATAACAGCATTTTAGTTTCTGCAACTTTACTCTGAATAATAAATACTTTTTTCTAAAACTAGGCCATTTACCTCCGTGTGTAAACAAAAAACGGAAGGAAAATGGAAAATTTGTCTAGTTTTAAAGAAAAATATTTATTATTGCAAACATGAAGTTGCAGAAACTAAATTTGCTCTTATGGTAATTACCACATGCTCTTAATCTTTTCTTTTGTAAACATGTCAACCCAAACCTAGTTTCCATAATATTTTAATGGACACCAGGATTGGGTTAACATGTTTAAAAAGGAAGGCATTAACGCAGCGTACTGTACATAACAGCAGATGCTGTTATACAATTTAACTTTTGTATGGGGGGTTTGGAAAGGTAATTTAACAAGGTTTACAATAAAAATAGTCACTATACAATAAAAAATTTATTTCACTTTGATTTTTCATTTTTAAAAATGTTTTTGACTTTTTCTCAAATATGTTTTTTCACAAGAAAACATCAAGCTCTTTTTCTAGCATAATTAGCAGTCAGGGTGAATCATTGAAAAGTCGGTCTCTTGTGTCTTGACTGCCTGTTGTACTAGGTGCGCCCCCTTTACAAAATTTAAACTCGTTCACTAACACTACAATCTGGTAGAGTTTGAATAAGATAGGCGACAACAAAATTTTAGGCGAGGACATTTAGGAAATTTTACCCCATAAATTGCTAAAGTTGTGTACGCAGAAACATAAAGTGGGAATCACATTTGCAAAATATAATGTATAGATTTTTGTGCGTTTGTGCGTATTTAGAAATATCGAGTTATTATATATAATATATTTTTAGAAATTTATAGAAGAGTTCTTTTTCCCTATATATTTCTCAAGTATTATTAGAAGCGATTTAGTAAGTTGAAGGCAGAATACGCTATTTTCAAAATCTGAAAACAGAATAGTACGTTTTTTAAAATTCTTTTTCTGGTCAATTTTTAATCCAGTGGGCAAAAAAATTAATGATCTCTAAGACGTCTTTTGGAACATGTCTTTTGGATATCCTTGGGATGTTCTCAAGACTTTTCATGTCAATAGACGTCTTATTAGAGATGTTGATTGGACTGACACTGAACGTCCTAAGAATGTGCCAAGGATATTCTCGGGATTTTCGTCGTTTTGTACCCACTGGGAAATAGCATAATGTATGGGCGCAGACTTTAAGAAACATTGCGTAGGACATGAGAATCATTGATGCACCTGTCACTTTAATGGGCCTAGAGGCTCTAAGCATTATTAAAATAAGGTCCTTTTTTGTTTTAGTTGTTACTGAGAGCCAGTTCATTGTATAAACTTCTTCCATAATCATCAAGCTCTGTTTAAAGTCAGAAAATTATTTTTAAAACATTTCCCATGATTTATTAAATATTTGTCGACGTTTTAAGGGTTTCGGATAATTGAACTAAGAATTTGACACAATTCAAAGTTTGTCACCACAAATAAATTTACGATGAAATTTCAGAAGGCAATAAGGGAAACTTAGCCAATATCCGGGGTCTATCTTACTTCTGGTGTCAAATGGAATAGATGTAGCATCACCTTTTTTTGAAAAAATGATTGTTTTGTTGGAAAATAATCATTCTCCGAAACTGACTCCAGTCAGAGCACCTAATTGCGAGAATGAGAAGGTGAAGAAACTAACTTTTGAGGGTGAACTTTAAGGGTTGTATTCACTCCTTAAAAAATTGTATACGCCAATAGAAGGAAACAAATGTCGCTTAGGTTTTAATCCCCCACAACGTATGTAAATTTCAAGAAAATTCAAGGAGGACAAATCGAAAGGTTTCCTTGTAAGTCCGATTATCCAACGCCCTTAAGTTGTAAATAAGTAGTACCTTTTCTGTCAACTGTTCTCCACAGAAACAGTATACAAATATTTGAAGAAGGAGACTAATTTGAACGGGTACTATTACCCAAGAATTTCCATTATCAAAGTTGAACCTTGATAAGTGATATAAAGCAATGCACATATCTATCGATGATGCGAAAAATTGACTAACAATCGCTAATCCAAACAGCTGGTTGAATTTTTCTCCAAGTCTGGAAGTCAAATTTTTTTAGATTAAAATCAAGAACTTCTTCAACCATTTTCTTATATTTAATTTAATAATTTCATTTATTAATCTTTCTTAAACCTTTCTCATCGACGACGCCAGAAAGCGGCAACTTCGTTTAGCGCAGCGGCCGGAAAGTTGACGCTTTCTGGCTGGAGGGCAGAAAATCAAATTTTATTGGCAAAATGCATGGATATCTAGGCAAAATGGATATTAGTAGGAAACTGAGAAGAAATATAATAAAAGTAATGCTTACAAATATATATAAATATGATGAGTCACACAGTCTTTGATAATTTTTGATTCAAGTCCGTAGATAACAGATTCAGAATCATTTGTTTGATGCAATTTAGCAAGCGATTGCAGGCGGCAAGCGATTATTTCTATTTGAGCACAAATCTGCAGTGTGATAATCAATGCTAAAGTTTCAACGTTAGCTGTTTGAACACCTGCTACTACAAAAAAGAATCCTTGGCATAAATATGTTAACAAAAATGCAGAATTGTTATCAAGACTGTAAGGCGTCCATATTTTTACAGGAAGTAACCGTTTGTTTCTTTGCGTAAATGGCGCAAACACAATCGCTACCACAGTAAGAATCAACATACACAGGATGCTAATCGTAGTCAATCTGTAAAAATATTTTGCATTAATTGTTAAGCCGCGAGAATATTTAAAAATAATACATTCTCTCTGATGAGAATGTAATATATGTATGATAAAATTATTTCCCTCAAAGAAAGAGATAGATCTTTTCTATCTCTTCCAAGTATCCATTTTGCGTCTCCAAAACGCTATCCCTTTTTATCCACCATTGTATCCCCGTGTCCAGTGATATCTATCTTTTCCAACATCTCAGTCTATCCCTGTGTTTGGTAATATCTATCTCTTCCTATCCCTCAATCTATTTCTATTTCTGCTAATGTTTATTTCTTTCTGTCACTTCGTCTAGTTAATCGCAAAAAGATTTGATTCCTTTCTATACCCTGCTGGAAGCAAAGAGATAGAAAGAGATAGAACTTTTCTATCCCTTCCAAGTATCCATTTTGCATCCCCGAAACGCTATCCCTTTCTATCCACAATTGTATCTTCGTATCCGGTGATATCTACCTTTTCCTATCTCTCAGTCTATCCTATCCCCCTTATTAGCTTATTAATCTTTATATTTTAAACATGAATAATAATTTTGAAATTACAATATTTAGCACATACATATAATTATTCTAATCATACCTCTAATGTATGGTATATAACGCTGAAAAAATCGTATTTATCTCTTGTCTATCTCCGTCTATCTTTTTCTATCTCTTATCTATCCTATTTATTTCAATGTCAGCTACTTCTAAAAATAGGCTGAGACAGAAAGACAGGGGATTAAAAGAGATTGGAGCAAATTAAGATTGACAAGAAGATAGAAAAGAATAGATAGGTATATGCAGAGATAGAAGGAGATAGAGAAGGAGAGATTGAAAGAGATAGGTCTTGATGTGGATTGAGATGGAAATAGAAAGAGATAGGCGGAGATACACAAGCGATAGAAAGGGATAGAAATGAGGAGATTCAAAGAGATAAACATGGATGTGGATTTAGACGGAGATAGAAAGTGATAGGGGGGATAGGCGAGAGACAGAAAGAGATAAACAATTTTTATTCCTTTCTATCTCTAAGATAGAAAGGGATAGGATTTCTATCTCTTTACTTGCAGCAGGGATTCGAAATACTAATCCTACCTCCCTTGTTAGAAATATGTATCTCTTTCTATTCCCAAGGCTATCTCTCCCTTATTATCAACTTATTTATAGATGTTATAATTATATATTTAAGAATAAATTTGGACAATATATACAGCTGCTAAGGTCACGCCTCCAATATATGAATATGCTTTCAATTACTATAATTACAAGTAACTACATTTTTTAAAAGGAAATAATTAAACCGAAATAAGATAAGGATGAATTTGAATAGAAAAGATTTAAAATGAAACAGAGAAGAACACATTCAAGAAGATAAGTTCAGACTTTAGAAATAGGCTGGGACAAAATCAGGGGATTGAAACACATAGGAGTAAATTTTGATTGACAAGGAAATAGAAAGAGATAGATGAGGATAGAGGAGAGATAGAAAGGTACAAAAAAGTGGGATTCAGAGAGATTGGAGCGAATTCTGTTTGAGAAGAAGAAAGAAAGGTATAGGTGATAATAGGCGAGAGATAAAAAGGAATAAGGAATGGGGTATTGACAGAGATAAGAAGGAATTGAGATTGACAAGGAGACAGAATGGGATAGACTAGAATATGCGAAAAAAAGGAAGGAATATAGAAGTGAGGATTGAAAGTGATGTTTCGGAGGTGCCTTAATCAGAGTAGAAAAATTGTTTCAAAAATTGGTTCAAAAGCATGCAAAGGTATGTTGAGATGCAGGGAGAATACTTTTAAAAACAATAAAGCCGTTTTCGATGATAAATTATTGTCTTTTCATTATTTGGCTCAAAATATAAAAGGCATGTCAACACTCGTAAGAGAGAACGGTGATTGACAAAGAGATAGAAAGATATAGACAGGAATGAACAAAAAATAGACAGAGATAGACGTTGATGTGAATTGAGATGGAGATAGAGAAAAGATAAAAAGGGATAAGAAAGAGGAGATTCAAAGAGATGAGCGCGAATATGGATTGAAATGGAGATAGAAATGAATAGAGAATTGAAGATTAAAAGAGATAAAAGCGAATTAAGATTGGCAAGAATATATAAAGAAGATAAACTAGCTGTAAAGTTGTACCAACTTTTGTACTCATTCAATGAGCACTTTGCTTCCTCATAGAGGAAGCAATAAGAAGTTTATATATTTTTTGAACATTTTTTTTTTTATTTTAAATAATAATTTTTAATATTGACATACATCGTTTAGACACAAAGAATCTTCATTTTCTTTATATCAGCTTTAAATTTTAATTATTTCAGAAATTATAGTCGAAAAATTAGTTTTTTAAAAATACAATTAACTTTCTTATTTCACAATTAAATGCATTCATCATACAAGTCAATCGATTCGTCTCGACATAAAGAATATTCATTTTCCCTATGTCATCTCAAGATTTTGATTATTTGAAAACATAGAGTGAAAAATTAAGTTTAAAAATTATAAATAAACATAACTTCCTTATTTTTTAATGAAATGCATTAATCATATAGGTCAATCGATTCGTCTCGATGAAAGGAATCTTCATTTCCCTTACATCAGATTTAAATTTTCAATATTTGAGAAGTTATAGTGGAAAAATGAATTGTACGATAATTATAAAAGTACATAAAACTTTTGAAATTAAATATTTTGTTAAACCATTGTAAGAAATTCAACTAGGTATATAGTGGAATAACTATGCAAAATTTCAACAATTTATCTCCACGCGTTTTCAGGAAATTGCTGGATCGTGACACACACACGCGCGCGCGCGCGCACGCACATGCATGCATGCATACATACATACATACATACATACATACATACATACATCCAGGCATTTTTTCAGATCATCATATTACATATATTGCCCTTGAAATATGTTCAAAAAAACCTTTTTTAGGAAACTGGATTTTGTCACCACTACAAAGCTTCCTCTATGAGGAAGCAAAAGAGACAGAGAAGTGGGGATTAAAAGAGATAGGAGAGAACGACGATTGACAAGGAGATAGAAAGAGATAGAGAAGTGTAGATTGAAAAAGATAGGCCTTGATGTGGATTGAGATGGATGGGAGATAGAAAGAGACAGGCGGAGATAGACAAGGGATGGTATTTCTATCTCTTTACTTCCAGCAGGGAATAGACATAATATACCTTGAAATTTTTGAATATTTTTTCAATATTCCTTCTTCTTTAAAGTCTCGTGCTTGGCATAGTTCACTTTCAAGAAGATTTTGTGCCTTAATGAGTGTTTCACGTCGTAATAGAATGTTAATCATCTTGATCAAAACACACAAACCAGCCCAGAAGTATAGCATACATAATGTGTAACTGTCCTTGTCGATAGGCCCTTGTAGAAGAGATATTAAAAAGAAAAGGATGGTAAAAATGTACATTGTAATGATAGTAACAGAGTAGGCAGCGTAGATCCAAATTTTCCTTTGCGAATCCCACGATGTTGGCCTCCATGTCCCAAATACTTGTAATATCGTAAATGAAACTTTTCCCTTGTACAACTGTACATTTTTTCTGGGATTATAATCCTAGTATAAAATAAAAAGATTTATTTTACTTCTTCGGATCAATATTAAGTATCTGATTTCTAAAATATAAATTTGTCATCAAGTTTTATAAAAATGAACTAAAATATATTTTTAAAAGTCGTGAAGTTTAGAAATTATATAATGTCTTTAAAAACTGAAAATAAAAAAATATTCTTTCAAAGTCAGTGGGAAATATAAAATATAAAAGGTATACCATATTTACTCGCTGAAAGATTCCTTAAAACTGCAAGATACTTCTGCCATGGAATTTTATTTCTGTCAGCTCTTCCTAGGTTCTAATAAATAATTCTTTGCATTCTTGGGAAAATTTGCAACATTTTCTATTGTCGGACTTTACTTATAAATAATTCTACTCGTCTTTTGTAGGAGAATCTAATGCACTACAATCGTTATTAAATTATGAATCCATTTATGCATATTAAAGCACATATGTATTGTCGTACAATTCTGCAGAAATTCTATTTCATTCTTTGAAAAAGTAACATTTTGTTTTTAACATCGTACTTTACTTATAAATAATTTTAGATCGCCTTCACAAGGAAAATATTATATGCAAGGGACAATGTATCGATTTTATAAATATTAAAGCACATAATGCTGTACATTGTTGCAGGAATTATGTTTCATTCTTACCATATCGACAATTTGCATAATTATAGTGTACTGAAAGACACTGAAATATATACCACTGTCTTTTCCTTTCACATTGTTAAATTTTATTTAAAGGATATTCATATATGCTGAGCTTTTTCTGCGCAGACGCGGTTCACACTAATCGTCATGTTTCCCAGTCTGAACATAAAGGCTACAAGAAGTTTAATCCAACTCCTGAGATGCGTTTTTTTATATTATTCGATGGTTAATGATTCTTGCACTTATAACTTTTATAAAACTTGTTAAGGCTGTTGAAGCACCGGACAAACAAATTTAAATAAACATAAAAAGTAGCGAAATCTGTAGAATATCTCAATATGTCAACTCACTTCGAAAATCACATTTGAAGTTAAATAACGGCACTTCAAATACACAATTTGAAGTGCCGTTATTTAACCGACCTTGTTGGAAGTAAAAAGATAGAAAGTTTATCTATGTGAATCTTTTTCAATCTTCAGGATAGAAATAGAGAAAAAATTAACCTAATGTATCTATCCTTATCCACGCTAATCTATTTCTATCTCTTTCTTAATATAGAATAATCTCTTTCCTTTTGAATCTCAATATTTCTATTTTTCCCTATCCTCCATTTATCCACGCTAATCTTTTTTTATTATCCGCCTATCCACAGTAATCTATTTCTATCCCCTTCGTAATCTATTGCAGCGCCTATCTTTTTCAATCTTTACTAATCTATCCATATGGATAGACTTGATAGTATACTTCAAGAGAGATAAAGAAGGATTGAAATTATTATACTTGGATGCATGCGGAATGGATATAAAGGCACGGATTGAAAAGGATAGGCTTCCTAGAGATTGTAAAAAGAATAGAAAAGGATTGATATGAGGGCTGGGAGAAGAGCGGATCTTATAAAAAGATTAAAGATTAAAAGAATAGAACCAAATTTGAAAATTAATAAGTTGTCGGGCAGGGTTATAAATTAATACGTCCTTTTCATATTTATTTATTTATTTATTTATTTATATAACAATGAACAAAAAATATACATATTTTTCAAAATTTTTATTTTCTATGAACTATAAGTAATTCATTAATAAATAACGTTAAATTCATTGAAAATTATCATTTTTCCTCCACAAATAGCCTTGAGCGACCTTTAAATATGTTTTGAATTTTGAAAAAAATGATACGTAATTGTCTCACGAAAAAGAACAATTTGTAGGGATGTCAAATTGAATTGTAAAAAAAAACAAAAAAAAATTACCCTAATAAGATCGTTCTTCCTTCTTGTCAGTAGTAGATTCCTTTTTCATAAATAGTCCAGGCAGCACGTCATAAAAAAGCATTATTTTCCGTAATAATTCCCAGACGCAATTTTTTTTTGGAAATAGTTTCTGAATGGAGTCCTGAATGACCCTTAAAAATGTGTGCCGTGGATCGATTGACAAAGGGTGTTTTTTTTTTTAAATTTTCAAAAATCAAGTTTGCGTGGACGAACCATTTCCATTGCGTTGTACAAAAAAAGTTTAAATTAAAAAAGATAATGTGCAAAATTCTAAGAAAAACAAAAAAAAAAGCGAATCTTCTATCTCTAATAGGTTTCGAGTTACAGTCATTTCAAAAAACCACTTTTTTCTGAATTTCGTCGAAAAATCACTACTTTTTGCAACATAGTCTGTACCAACGAACCTAATGATTTTATGAAAAAATTTTCTACAGATGAGTGAAATTTCATGTAATTATCTTTAATTTGCCGCAAGAGGTAAACTCCGAACCCTAATGGGTCAAAAGTTATGACCTCTCAAAGTTTATTTGATCCATTTTTTCGGGCAATTTCCATCTACGGAGTTTCCTTGTAACAGGGTGTTCTATGGGACAATTATGATACTGATGCCAGAGAATGAGATAAAGTAAACAAAATTATGCGTCTATTAAAAAAAAAGGATCTTCTGGTGCCAGTAGTACGTGATTCATGATCTCTCAAAAACTCCCTTTTTCTTTGCATTTTTTCACTAAAATTCGAAAAATTAGGACTTTCAAATATACGTCGTTTCTTTTTGATCTACGGACAAAACGCACAGGAAAGAAATTAAAATAGACTCAATTCAATTAATAATTTGTTTAAAAGTAAAAACAAAAATAGAAATAGTATATTTTGTTAATAATAAAATTTTCATTGTTTACAAAAAAAATTGTGTCCTGAAAAATTAATTGTTAGCATGCATGTTAATAAAATTAATTTTTTGAGTTTCAAAACTCTAATAACTAAATTGTCTTTGAATTTAATGATCTGAAGTGTAACGACCATTGTCGTAATAATTGAGATGGGCGTAACCCCATATTGGATTATATTTAGATAATAAATTAAGTATTATTTTTGTGATTTCTAAGATAACTCATTCTCATTGATGTTTCACGATCTGCTTACCTCGACCCCTCTACTTGTAGAGTATGGCTGGATATCTATTATTCCTAAATTTATTTTAAGATCATATTAAATCTCTTGATTATTATGGAGAATTATGAAAATAACCTTGCGTCCATAAAATTAAAAATAATTAAAAATAAGCGCCTAATAAATTATTTTTTTGTAAACAATGAAAATTTTATTATTAACAAAATATACTATAATAGCATTCTAACCGTAAAATTCCTGAAAAATTTTAAACAAATTATTAAAAAAAAGATGTTTATATATTTTTTTTATAAAAAACTCATTGTTTATTAATAAAAAATTATTTATATTTTACTTACATTTAGAGCTAGATACTTCATTTGCATTAAAACATTCAAATATGGTTGTACTTGCCCCACATGGTGCACTCAGATGATTATATGTAAGAAAGGTCCACTTTCCAAGGTCATAGCGTTTTGTCCGCAGATGAAAAAGAAACGACGTATATTTGAAAGTCCCAATTTTTCGAATTTTAGTGAAAAAATGCAAAAAAAAGTGACTTTTTAAGAGATCATGAATCACGTATTACTGGCACCAGAAGATCCTTTTTTTTTTAATAGACGCATAATTTTGTTTACTTTATCTCATTCTCTGGCATCACTATCATAATTTTCCCATAGAACACCCTGTTACAAGAAAACTCCGCAGAGAGAAATTGCCCGGAAAAATGGGTCAAAAGTAGCCCACTTTGAGAGGTCGGAACTTTTGACCTATTAGGGTTCGGACTTTGCCTCTTGCGGCAAATTAAAGATAATTACATGAAATTTCACTCATCTGTAGAAATTTTTTTCATAAAATCATTAGGTTCGTTGGTACAGACTATGTTGCAAAAAGTAGTGATTTTTCGACGAAATTCATAAAGAAGTGGTTTTTTGAAATTACTGTAACTCGAAACCTATTGTAGATAAAAGGTTCTTTTTTTTGTTTTTCTTAGAATTATTCACATTATCTTTTTTAATTTGAACTTTTTTTTGTACAACACAATGGAAATGGTCCGTCCACGCAAACTTGATTTTTGAAAATTTAAAAAAAAAAACACCCTTTGGCAATCGATCCACGGCACACATTTTTAAGGGTAATTTAGGACTCCATTCAGAAACTATTTCCAAAAAAAATTGCGTCTGGGAATTATTACGGGAAAAAAGTACCAGTTGCCTGGACTAAAATATGTGTCTCTCTCGTAAATTTTTTATTTAAATTTTCTCTCGAGTGTAGAAAAAAAATACTCATTGAAAATTAACTTTTAGAAAGCATGATAGATGTGGTTACTTCACGTTACGCACTTGTGACGATCCCACGTGACCATCTCTCAACCTATCAGATCACGAATAAACTGCGGACACTCGACAGGTCACCTATTTTTTAAGAAAGGATATTCCAATCTGCAAGAAGTGGCAAACACTGTCCTAGTTGTTATTCTGGAATAATTTCGATGCACTCGATTTCTACTTTGACACCAGGGGAATTAATGGAAAAAACATTTTTATGATAGACAATAACACTGTTGAAAAATTAGAAGGCATTGTGTAGAAGATTTGTAACAAGTGTTACTCTTAATCTAGCATCATTTCAAAAAATTTTAAATTCAAGTCAAAATTTGCAAGAGCTTGAATTAGAAAAAATAAAACTTTAAGACTAAGAAACAGAATGAAAGATTAGTCCATAAAAAGAGCTTGCTTTCGCCTTTTTTATTATAAAATTATATTACAATATTAGAAGTAAACTACAAATTCCAGCCGAATCGCATGTCGATAAAAGAAAGCAAACGTTTGAATGCTAAAAGAAAAGAGGAAAAAAGATGACTTAAATTCTTTTCAAGGTACAAAAACATTCGCTGGAAATTCGAGGCTTTCTTTTCTAATCTAACAGAATTACTCAGTCAAAAGTCCACTAAGCAACGTGGCGATTGTATATATTTTTCTTTTCATAAAAGAAAAAATTCTCTTTGCCTATTCTTAACATATAAAGGCACTAGAACAGGCAGGAAGACGAAGATATTTAATTAAATCAAAATTTTCAAAGCGTAATTTTCGAACATCATTTTCTTCATTGTAATTGTCCGTGCACAATTTAATTATTATATATACAAAGGATATAAATTATTTGTTTCAAAGTATTGAAACATCTTCTGTTCTATTTTTTGTTTTATCATTGTGACTTTTATCTCCAAAAATTGGATTATTTTCTAATTTTATATTTACGATGAGTAAAATTTTCTGGTTTCATATTTTTAATGCAAAACCCCAGATTTAGATTGCATTATGAAATGATCCGTCTCTCAAATAAGCGTCTTGAAATATTATCGATTATATAAATAAAGTCATTAAACCACAGTAAATCAAGATAGATTTGTTGATTTGGCTTGCTTTCATTTTTTATAATCATTTAATTACTTCCAACTGGGGTTTTTTTTGGGAAGGTATTACTAGATTATTACGACTATGAACTTATGAAAAACACGAAAAGTTATCGTTATTATGCTAGATCACAAATGCCAGACTCGTTAGGGAGATCGCAAGGTTGAGTATCAGAGTATTTTTATCCCACTACCATTTCCGTTAAATAAAATATATATTCCTATATACAATACCGTCAGAAATTGTGCCTACGACTCATGTGATCGTTAATAAAAATCACTGCTGACTGCGAACCACGATATCTCGGTGAAAAAAAAAAAGATAAGGAATTCTTAAAAGAACAATTTTCTACCTCAATTTCAAGTTTTAGCATGAGCTAGAAAATTTTTTCAAAAATATTAAGATTATACGACACAGAGCCTGAAATCTTATCTTTAATTTAAGCCAACAAAATTTAAAAAATCTTCATAGGTACCCGAGATATGATTAAAAATATTCAATCGTACACGGAAAGAATTTTGGTACGTCAGATGTACCTACTAAGTGAGTGATTGTGCAGTCCTAACCAGAAACTCCTGAGATTGAAAGAGACAAACAGATCTACCTACCTTTGTCACTTTCATGAGTTTCTCCTTTACACCGCAACGTTTCCGACATGGGACTACACTCGACGTTCCCAATATTAACCGGATTCCGTTCTTAATATCAGCCCTGTGCATCGCCACCACTCTTTCTGTTAATTTAGCATCCAGAGGGGTATTGTGGTTTAAATAAATCGAATAGATGGCGCTCCGATTAGATACTCCGATTTTTGAATTGTATTTATAGCAAAATTACTAATATTTATTAATAACTTGATACTTTTTATAAATATAAAAGGAAAAATATAGTTTTTAGTAACAATAAGAGCAGCTATAATTAATAACGTAAATAGTCATCTTTATATTTAATTTTTCTAATATTAAATTACACGTTTACATGAATTTTTTTACGTTATTAATTACAACTGCTCTTATTGTTACTAAAAACTATATTTTTCCTTTTATATTTGTAAAAAGTATCAAGTTATTAATGAATTTTAGTAATTTTGTTATACCTACAATTCAAAAACCGGGCATGGGGCTGGGTAAAGTATCCCATGCCCTTAAATTTATGATAAGATTTCAGTCTCTATGTCGTATAATTTTAAGATTTTTGAAAAATTTTCCTACGTCATGCTAAAAGTTGAAATTGAGGTAGAAAATTTGAGAAAATTTTGAATTTTGTTTTTAAACTCCTCGCGTACTGTATTATTTTCAGAAGGTAAAAAAAAATATTTGTTAGGTACCACTGGACGTGGAATTTCATAAGATTTCCAACTGTTTTTTTAAGAATATCTTATATCTCTTTTTTTCACCGAGATATCGTGGTTCGAAGTCAATAGTGATTTTTTTGGCACTCACACGAGTTGTATGC
Source organism: Synergus japonicus (assembly GCA_900474275.1). NCBI lineage: Eukaryota > Metazoa > Arthropoda > Insecta > Hymenoptera > Cynipidae > Synergus > Synergus japonicus. The sequence continues at coordinate 9,908 of UCOH01012498.1, read as the reverse complement.
ACAATTTTCGACGATAGTGTATTAAAAAAAAACATTACAATTACGTAAATTGACGATTTCCAGTCATTGGATTATTCCGTAGTGTTTTGCTGACAAATAATGAATGAAAAATAAAAACATATGGAACGAATGTGGTAATTAAACATGAACAAAGATTAAATATTAAAACTGTAAGTTTCTAGCACAATGATTTAAGATTGGAGATTTTACGATTTCCCTCGTGAGTAAACACACATAACCAGGTATCAAGAGTTCTTAGTTTTCTTGTTCATGCATTCCATTGCTTTCAGAACCGTTCCTGTCCACCCTTTGGCGTCTCTTAGGTTTTCGACAAACAAAGTAAACGCTTTTGTACTCATACTGCAGCATACTGTTCACGTTTTGCGCATACCGTGACTTCACGTGTGTTTCTTCTTTCTGAAAATTTATAATTACAATATTTGAACGTGCGAGTCACAACCTTAAAATCCCACAAAATTTTTAATGTCTTAAAGTTCTTAAAATTCAAATGACTTTAAAAAATTTTTTCAAAGTTTCAAACGTTTTCTAGATACAAGACATTTCTAATTATTTCAAAACATCTACAAATATTTTACAGAATTCCATAGATTTTAAGAGATTTAACAAATTGTAAAGAATTTAAAACTTGAATTCTTTCGAAATCCCTCGAAAATATCTAAAAAAAAAAACAGGGTGTCTAGTGATCAGGCAATTTTAAATTCCTTGGTTTTCCCCCAATCAAAATTTTTTTTCTTCCGAATAATTCATAGATGTCTTTTTGTGATTTAAAAAAAAAATAAAAAATAAAATAAAAATTTCATACAGTAGAAATTGTCAAAACAACTTAGAAATATTTTCCTCTTTAGGAAAATAATTCTAAGTCCTACAAGCCGCGACGATCTCTCTTTACCATCTGCGCTCCTCAATAGTAACAAATTGTAATTCCCTTTTTCATGAGCTCTCTTCACTGCCTGCGCTCGATGATAGTAACAAAAACAAATACCCCCACTTTGCGGACTCTCCAAACGTTCCTACTCTTTTCACAAGAGTCAATCGCCGCCAAGAGAATCCTTCTCTTTCCACGAGAGCCTATCGCGAGCAACCAATGTGGAGGGAACTCTCAGCCGCGTCTATAAAAGTGACGATTGAAGCGCAAATCAGACTACTAAAATAAAAAGTTTAAACCTACTCCCCGTGTTTCCTTTTTTCCTTCGCATCCTGCATGCCTGCATTTCAGCGTGATCTACGGAAAGAAAGAAGAAGACACCAAGACTTCTGTTTGCCACAACGGGGTTTGGCGCACCACCTCCCTCCCGAAAAAGAAGAAGATAGTAAACAAGCCATTCGAGTGGTGTAGCCGGTGGTGCCCAGACGATCACTCGATTACTCTACGCTGGACCTCTCTTCTAGGGTTAGAATCCAAAAATCAAAAAACTTTATTGCGTTCCACATCCACAAAGAAACATAACATTTCATTATCATTTCAATCAAACTTTCACGATATTTAAATATGATCACCAAAAGTAATTAGTTAAAATTTCAGAAGCCTAGGATACTTTATAAATAACTTATTAACGTTTATCACTTCGTCATATTTAACATTGTTTCTTATGAGATATAGCGTTTTGGAACTCTTTATTGAGTGATATTTAAGTAACCACCATTAAGATGTTATTGATAATTTTTTTTAACGAAACACAAGTACTTCAAAATTGTGCTACAAAAGAATATTAATCATTTGGTTCTTGCATATATATGAAAAAAAATTAATCACGAGATTTGCGCTTCTGACCATTGACTATCGTAATCTGGCAACATCATAATCTCACGCAATCGTAGACCGTTCGCGCGGCGTTTGAATCAACAAATGGTGACTGATGTCTACGTCGATCGCGCCCGTAATGTTGCCAGATTTCAACTCACTAAGTCATACGAGTGTAGGTATTACGACTACGCAGTCTATTGATCTCGGCAGTATTGATGGTTCCTCCTTAAGTGATTGCAACGCCTGCAATTACCCTATCCCTAGAAATTATTAAATCTCCTCAAAAATTCCTGCATGAAACATCTGTCCTCTTTAGGGCTACCCTCACCCTTCTCCATCTCAACCCGAAAAATCCCATCGGTCTTTTTCAGGAACACCAGATTCCTTTAATGAAGAAATAACCCTGCTCGTTCCTAATCACCTTAATCTTTTTTGTATACGAGACCGATCGCTTGCGTTTTGCGTATTTGAAATATTTTACGTCATTAGGCTTACTGCTCACTTCATGCGGAACCAGTGGTTACACTGACGTCAGAAATTAAGGTAACGCTATGAAGTTAGTTGAAATGCATGTTCTTTTTATAATCGGATAAGAAAATAGCATTATTCCCAAAAGCTGTTATCAAAATAAAATTACCGGGTTTTTTTCTGGTTATTCCCTGTCCATTAGACACTCTGTAAAAATTACTAGATATCTTGAAATCTCCTAAAATCCCTTCATAATTTTTATATCGAAAATTTTCGACGATTGCGACTTTAAGGGCATGTAATACTTTTGATACCATAAGCGCATGTGATACATGCGATACCATAAGAGCAACATAGTTTCCGAAACTTTACGTTCGCAATAATAAATATTTTTGCGTACGTAAAGTTGCGGATACTAAATTACTTTTATGGTACCACGTATGTATCACATGCCCTTAATCTCCAAATTTATCAATTGGGAAAGATTTAATTATGAAAGCGCCGTTTTTAACGTTTCTGATAAAAATTATTCAATTTTCAATTGAACATTTTTAGTTGTAAAAAATATATTTTTAATCACTTGAAAATAAAAGTTATCTTCTTTTTCATTGTTTGCTTTTTAAAGTTTTTTGTTGTACACTGTACAACATTTAAATCTTCCAAGTTTAAATATGTAATTTCAGAACAATAATAATTTATTATTAGCAAATGGGAAAAAATAAAAAAAATAAGAAGCATAATTAAAAGATTTCACGAACAGTACATTTTCCTTTCCTTACCTCTAATTGAAATCCGAAACCTCGTATAACATCTCTGACAACCTCATAACTCGGTTCGATGGAATCTTCTAAAGGCATATCACTAAAGTGATAAAGAAGTGGACCTAAATTTATCCAGACGCCGCCTGGTTTCAAAATTTTATAAATGGTTTCGATAAATTGAACTATGTTGTTTGCACAGTCTATAAAAAAACAAGTGGCTACGCAATCCCAATGGTCGTCTTCTCTATAAACCTAAACAACAAATTAATTTACATTAGATATTTATAAAACGACACTATTGCTAATTAAGGATTTATAAATTTTAAAGAAAATCCCAAAAAGAATTCAAAAGTAGTTAATGAGATATAGAAGAATTTAAAGTGTGAAATTAATTTAAAATAATTAATTTTAGTGCAATTAGTGTAAATAGCAAACTGATATGTATAATTATTAATAAACAGTCGAACTGACAAGAAATTGCAAAACAAATACACGCGACTAGTGACCTGAATGTAGAAGCTTCAATGTGGTTAAAATAAATGAATGAAGTTATGTTACTTTTGTGATGTTGCAAGTTGCAGACAACACCAAGGAGTAGTATAAGGAGAGTTATCAAAGCCATCGAAAATGTCTGACGGTTTTGGAATAATTGGTGCAGTTGTCACGTAGAATAATTTCATTTATGTAACGCAGGCATGATTTACGCGTTTTATCAGCTTCTTTTAATTTCCAAAAGTGACCGTTTTCACGACTGAAGGGGCGGACTGTACGATTCATACTCCATTATACTCCTAGGACTATAATGAAAAAATAATTGTACAGTACTACGCGCATGTAGATTTGCGTCGGTCTATTATTGTACTCCATTAATGCCACCTGTGTGCGTTGAATGCTACTACATCGTCTACCCATTCACGCTCTAACCTAATAATCTATCACAATCGTCGTAATCTGACAATTTTGTTAATTAATTTTATCTATTAACAATGGACAAAGAAATTATTGATGAAGACTGTGAATTCCTCACGTGCTCACCACCTAAATTATGTGAATCAGTGAAAAAGGCTAGTGAACATTCTCACAAAAAAAGTCATAATATGTTGGTTGTTTTTCCAATCGGGGGCAACGTGCTTTTCGTGGCTTTTTTGTCAAGAATAATGTACATAATTTTTTTTTAAACTTGTAAATCATGCTTTCTTACATAAAATATCATGTGCACCATGAAGTGAAGGTCTTTATACGCCTCGCGAGTTTGCGTTACTCGTCTCGAGTCGTAACGCAAATTCTCGCTCGGCGTATAAAGACCAACTTTCACTACTTGGTGCACAATGTACTATTAAATATACATCAGCGCCTCTGTGGCCGCACTCTGCATTAAAAATAGAAGCTCATATGAATTGTGACAGATAGTCGGGGCAGTGAGGCTAGGAGCATTTTACTGGTTACCAAGGAGTCATGACAGAGACCATGGAAACGTCAAAACAAAAATTTGAAATACACTCGAACCTCCCGAATTTCATCGCATTCCCCTTTCGAATTTCATCGACAGGTTTCTCACTAATTACATGATATCACTGCGCATGCCATGGCATGCGCAATTGGTATGACATTTGAGAGCAGGAATTTGGTGAAATTCGAGAGGTTCAAGTGTATGTTACATTTCGTCCAGCAGAGGCACTGAAATAAGTTTAAGTGAAATTATTTTACTTCAGAACTGCACAAATTATTCCGAAAACCCACGATTAATCCAAATCGGGTTCCCCAGCCTTAGATATTAGATATTATTATTAATATACTGAAAATAATTTCTTTCAAATTTTTTATGGAATAAATTTACTAGTAAATCGATCTACTGCGCAAGCCAAAAATGCACGAAATCCATACTCTCTTGGTATGGCCACGTTCGTTTGGCATACAAAGTAAAGTTGGTTTGGCATGTCAAACTAACGTAGCCCTAATTCAAATTCCATGCAAAATTCGAAAGAAATTTTTTTCAGTGTATAAATATCAATTTATACTTTCTCTGTAAATGAAAAAATATAATACTATAAATCAAAATTATCGTTACCTCCAGGAAATCTCCTGCAGTCATGGAAAACTGTGCGTTTTCTGGAAGGTCACTAGGATTTACATCAGGGAAGAAAACTGCATGTGTCTGGTGCTCCGGTTTCAAATTATTCATATATTGATGAACCCACGGATGAACTTTAAACGAATTTACGTCTCTACATCTGAAAAAAATGGATTTTTTATGCCTTATAAAAGTTAATGAATCTATAAGATGACATATAATACATAATCAGAGTGCACAATCAAATCTCGATTGTTGTATTTTTCAAGACCTTATGAAGAAGAAATTTCTTTTCGTGACTTCTAAACATATTTTTTGCAACACCCACCGCGAAAATAGACCCTTCTATATACCTAACATATAGAGAGTGATTTATTCCTGTTGACAATGGGAAAATAAATTCGAGTCTTCCAATAGTAACAAAATCCAAAACGGACCTCCTAATAGTAACCAAATTGCCCTCTCTTAAATGTCACGCACGAATGCGTAGTAGTTAACATTATCCCAAACATTGACTTGGTAAAAAAAACCAAACAAATATAGATCCCGCCTCGAACATTGAAAAATCTCGACTTGAGGCGAAAAACCGAACCTGTCAAGTTTCTAATAATTTGAATGAAGGTGCAGTCCCATATCGGCAGAAAACGTCGGCGTAAAGCAGAAACTCATGAGAGTGACAGAGATAGACGAATCAGTGTGTCTCTTTCACTCTAATGAGATACTTTCTTGGACGGTTGATGGAAAAAAATAACGTTAGATACACGTGCACACAGGCAATTGCCGAATTTGACTTTAGAAAACCCGAAAACCGAGATTTGATTGAGCAGCCAAATAAGGATTAATAGCATAGCAACACGAAAGAAAAGGTCTTATCAGCCAGACAAACGAGATAAACATTTTTATATTGTAGTCTCCAAAAACGTATAGTAATGTTTGTCTCGTCTGATTGACCAGAACTTTTTTTTCCTGTGTATTTCTAAAAAAGTATTAATAAAGAATAAGAAACAAATTTAAAGTTACTTGTTGAGTACGAAGTGTGAAGCGAAGAGCATGAATAACGAAAATTCATTTCCTTGACAAGTGTATCCTCGTTTGGCGATTTCGAACGCGAGCCTTCCAAGACCCGCTCCAGGTACTAGAACTTGCACTTCCGAAGGTGTACTGGAAATTTACCTATCATTTCATATTTTTCTGTATATGTAATTCGCAACATTGTCAAGATATTTTTCATAACATCAAAATTGAAACTTCGACATTCGATGCCTTCATAGCGGGTTGACAGCGGTTTCAACCCTAGGGTTGAAAGTAAAAAACAACTGAACAGAAGGCTTTGAAAGTCGAATTTTCAATTGATGTTATGAAAAATAGCATACGTGACATGGGGAGAGGCGTCAATTTCACTTGTGAAATTGTCGTCTTTCGCTCCTTGTCACGTAATATGCTATTTCATATCACACCTCATTCGAAAATTCGACTTTTGATGCCTGTGAAGCGGGTCGACAATCGAGTTTTATAGTTTAGAGAAGAAAGTGACAGATAAATCTAAATGGCGGTGTCTTTTTCTATTCACTCGCGCATTTACATATGCTGTAGCTCACTTGTTTTATCCTTCGCGAGCTTCAAATCGACTTCTCTTAAAGCCAACTTCAATCTACATATTTTCGATCATGATCGAGCGCGTCTATCAATGCGCTTGCAAAGTATTGATTCCTTAAATGAAAAGATCTATTTATATTTTCTTTGACAGCTACTCGTATTTCGCTGACATTTACCTGACTTTCATGAATTTCTTGATATGGAGCCACCTTGCTTTTACAATTCATTTAGAACATTTGAACTATTATGCATTCTTATAAAATCCCTTAAAATCTTTGAAAATTGTTAAATTGAATTGCTGTAATCGACAGAAGAATGTTCAAATAGGTAAACTTCTAGATTATTGAAATTTCTTGGGAAAAAAGGAAAAATCAGCGATAAATAAGATTTAAAAAATATATACATATTCATAAGGAGGCCATACCAGTAGTCTAAAGGAAACTGATTTATAATTTCGTCTATTATTGGTTGATAGCAAGCATTCCGCTCGTCAGTGCCTTCCGTACTCCAGTCTCGTACCAATTGCTTAATTGTTGCTTGCACTTTTTCTTGATCGGCCATTACAGGTCTCGGGTTTAGCGTCTGTAATTATATTTTGAAAATACTTGAAAAAGGTATTGTATTCCATTTACCAGAATTATTGTAAGTTAAAAATTAAGTTTTGGGTTAGTAAATGAGACGATAATATTAGTAAAGCTCTAGACCATCTTAGGGATGCCAAATTTCCAAAAATTAAGATAGCCGTGTAATGTGATGTATTTCTTTCTTACAATTAGACCAAATATCAAAATTATTTATCACCGAAAAACTAAAAGAACTAGCAAATCTATTGGTAATTTTTAATTAAATATTAGAGTTACTTTACTTCTTTTTACAAAAATAGGTGAGAAATAGGCATGCGTCAGGGAGTCTAGCGAAATTCCGTTTAAAAATTCCCGGATTTCCCGTATCAGAAATAACGTTTTTCCCGGTTTGTTCTTATAATGTATTTAGATATTTCATTATTGGGACTCTGACAATAGCATAGCGGGAGAATGGTTTGAAATAAACAGTAACGTATATTACGGAAATTAGAAGTTCAGAGCTTTTGGTCTTGATTTCTTCCAAATCCTTTGTAGCTTTTCTTTTAGCTTCTTTTCGTTCATTTTCCCCTTTCTATTCTTTAACTTTTCTGAGTAAATCCTCCTTGTAAAACGCATGTGCGTTATAAGAATAGTTTTACACAGAAAATAAAAATTAGGAATTTATGACAGCAGAATTCCCGGATCTTTACAAAATTTCTCGGAATTTTCCCGTATTTTTCAAGGTCTACAAAATTCTCGGCAAATTCCCAAATTTCCCGTATTTCCCGGTCACTAGACACCCTGCATATGTTACTTTAATATAAAAGCTATTTTTTTCCTAAATATATATATATTTCAATTAAAGTTCAGACTCAAAATTTTGAAAAAAGAAATTCTGAATTTTTTGTGGCCTAGTGTAGGTTGTAGGTCTGGCCGAGTGCAAGATGAAATCGTTTGAAAATTGTATTATACCCTCAAATTTTTAATTTAATGTTAAAAAGACGTTTTTTGGATAACTTCGCGCATTAATAAATTATCAACTTAATCATTTTCTGCATTCTCATTTGGAAATCTTACCAGAAAATCTTGGTCAATTTAGTGACCAACAGGGTAAAGATTTCACCAGAAAACATCAGTATCATGTCATCGAAAAGCATTTCGAAAGGAAAAGCCAGATTAGAATACTAGCAAGTTACTGTTGATTACTCAAACGTAAAATAGTGATTCGTATTGACATTGAATAACAAATTTATTTCAATTTGCTGTTTTTTTTAGTAAATCAAAAACCTAGCGAATGATTAAATCTGTTCAGAAGGTGAATTTAGAGAAGGAAATTGACAACATACTACACACCAGATTAACTTTTCTTACACTCTCGTTTTCCGTGCTAGCTGGACTGACATTTTCAAAGATGTGAGCTACATCTTTTATTATGAGTTTTATTATGTCATCATTGTTTTCGATGCAGCGTTTCACCTCTTGTAGATGCTCACGATACTTCGAAAGTAATTTCAGATGGTGTGATGGCAAAGAGAGAAGATAGGTTTCCGTCTTTTTCACTCGCTGCAACGAATGTGGTCTGCGAAAATATTTTTAAAAAGTACAGATTTAAAAAGTGTTAGTGAAATTATTTTTATTTAAAAATACCTTATATCTAATTAAAATGCACGCAATAGAATTTGAATAATTTGTCAATCATTTTATTTTTGCCTCAAAAAGAACTATCATAAAAACTGTTTTATGAACTGGAAGTCATATATAACTTTATGGACTATCTCAATCGCGCGCTTTGCCTGCGCATTTACTTTGTTTTGAAATATTATACTTCATGATATTTTATATTTTCTTTCCTAACAGATGTAAATATAAATAGTAAAAACTCAACCGATCTTCCTAAAATAATATATATTAATAAAAAATTCTCCCCTCCACTTTGTAAACTAAATAAGTACTACATAGTTTTACTTATAGATATCATCTGATATTATTTTATATTTTATGATTTGTATTAGTGCTCTTACTATTTGGTTAAATGATTAATTGAATAATCGCGATTAACCGGCTTGGTAACAGGTATTCGGTTATTCCGATAATGTGATGACGGCGATTATTTTATTAAATATCAGGTTAAGGTTGTTGTGCCAAAATCGAATCTTTCTTAGGAATTGTCTAAAATTTTCAAAATATGTAGAAAATATTGTTATCTAACCATGCTCGAATTTTTAGCTTAATCGTGTGTTTCTAAAGGCAAATATTTTTAATTATGTTCAGTACTTTTTGCATGGGTCTCCTACAGCTAACATGGGCAATCGCCACATTATGAAGTCTAGTATGAAAACGAATTTTACCATTGTGCTAAAAAATTACAGATGTATAGTAAAATAGCGTGTGGATTTTATGCAAAAAAAATCAAAATTATTGTGCGTTCAGTATAAAAGATATAATATTAGAAATAATAATATTTCTGTTCTCGCGAGACACATGGCGGGGGTATGGAGTGACGATGTGGCAACACTGAGATGACATTTCGACGATTTTAACAATACTATTTTGAGGCTATAAGTGCATCACCACCATTTTCTTTGAGAATTAAATTGCAGTGTTGCCAATATCGTTCCCATACGAACTGTGACCGAGAATGTGTATATACGTATATAGGATGCTTCTATGTATTATACAATCCC